>RJWJ010017940.1:0-32278 GCA_004363605.1 Indri indri
GTTTAAAAGCCTGTCATTTTTGATGCCTTTGTTTGCCTTTCTGTGATTTCTCCTGTAGAGAAACATAAAAGGAAATGATCTAACTCATACTTATTGGCTATGGCAACACAATGATGTGTAACAGTTCATTCTCACCAAGTGTTAAAGCAGAGATTTTTGCGCCCTGCTCATGCTAAGTCTCTTATTTGCTGCTTTGTGTTTGTAGATGACTAAGAATGGCACAGTGGAATCGGAGGAAGCCAGCACTCTTACAGTGGATGATATTTCTGATGATGACATTGATTTAGACAACACAGAGGTAGACGAGTACTTCTTCCTACAACCCTTGCCAACAAAAAAACGAAGAGCCCTGCTGCGCGCCTCTGGAGTGAAAAAGATTGATGTAGAAGAAAAGCACGAGCTGCGAGCCATCCGCCTCTCGCGAGAGGACTGCGGCTGCGACTGCAGAGTGTTTTGTGATCCAGACACGTGTACCTGCAGCCTGGCAGGCATTAAGTGCCAGGTAAGGATTTGGATTTCAGAGCATCCAAAGGCAGACATTATTTGCCGCCCCTTAAAGAAGTAGTCCTGTTACCTGTAATGAAGCTTCCCACACGTAAAAGAAAACTTTGTGGCAAGGCAAGAATCGTAATTCAGGAAGAGAGAAATGCGAATTCAAGGACATTCATGGGAATGCACAAAAATGCTTATACGTATAAGATATAATATGAAAGGCAGCCCAAGCTGCAGCTGAGTCAATTCAAATTATTTTATCTTGGATTCATTTATTAATCAGCTTATTTTGACTATTTACAAATATTCAGGAAGATCATGATGTCCCTAACATTTGAGCTTGTACTTTCTGATCCATTCATGGGGTATAAAATGATAATTGGTTAGAGGTGGTTGGACTATGGAAAAGTAACTAGACTGGAACTTCAGAAAACTAAGTTGTTCTCCTGTCTTCACTGTTTTCCAGCTATGTGAAATTGGCAAGTCAGGTAAACTCTCTGGGCTCACTTTCTTCATCTCTAAAATGCAGGGGCTGAACTAGGTCAGGGGTTGGCAAACTGTAAGTTTGCAGGCCAAATCTGACCTGCCACACGTTTTTGTGAATAAAGTTTTATTGTATCACAGCCATGTTTTTTCCTTTATATACTGCCTATGACTGCTTTCATGCTCCTACAGCACAGTTCAGTACTGTGGTTGCTGCAGAGCCTGTATGGCACACAAAGCCTCAAATATTTTCTCTCTTGCCCTTTGCCAAAAAAAAAAAAAAAAAGTTTCTCAACCCCTGACGGTTGATAACCAGATAATTCTCTGGTCCACATCCATCCATAATATCATCGGTAGTCTGTCATTAGTTAGGTGTCACTATTTTGTGCAGAAACTTGGCTTTTTCAATAAGGAGGGCCACTTAGGCAGGCAAAAGAAGACAGGTGCTATCAGCTGAACAGGCGCTTAAGATGGATTCAAAGAAAAGAGATTCATGAGTAAAACAACAGCTGCCTATTCTAGCTCTGAATCTGCGATTGCTTGGGACCAGGATAACTGCACTGAGTCTACCTTCTGTGCGGTGGATAGGAAACTCCTTGTGTTTGCCAAGGTGGCAAGCAGAGCGAGTACTGTCTGTGGCATGTACTCTGGTCTGCGTACAGGTTAGTTTGTAGATCTGAGTCAATTGGCAAATATCTTATGAGGTCCCTTGGATTGCCTAGAACTCTACCTCCCACCCAAATGAAGAAGTCAGTCCAATAACACTTGTTGAACCCAATCACTCTGTCTCCAAGTATGAATCATTCAAATAGTTTGAGGATATTGATGAAGTGTACATCCCCTTCCTTTGAGAAGCTTGGGTCTAACAGAGTAGGGAGAGGAGGGGAAGAGCTAAGATCTAAATGTCAGTTCACCCGTTGGTCATGAAGGTGCATGCCCATCACAGCAGTACACACACGTGCACCCACGTACCAATGACCCAGAAGAAGGAGAAGGTTAACAAATGAAGAGGGCGCACGATACTAGGTGGTGTCAATCTGGACACCTCAGGCAGGGAAGTTCATTTTATAATAAAAAAAGAGAAAAGGACATAGCTAACAGGAAGAAAGTAATTTAAGTTAGATTAAAAATAGCATGTGGGAAGGAGTACAGTGAGTTTGCTTGTTTAAAAGTGGGCATGTGGAGCCAGACACAGTGGCTAGTGCCTGGTGTCCCAGCAACTAGGCAGGCTGAGGTGAGAGGATTGCTTGAGGCCGGGAGTTGGAAACCAGTCTGGGCAACATAGCGAACCCCCATCTTTTTAAAAATTAGCCAGGCGTGGGGTGTGCACCTGTAGTCCCAGGTACTCAGGAGGCTGCGGTGGGAGGTTTCTTGAGCCTAGGATTGGAGGCTGCAGTGAGCTATGATCGTACCACTGCACTCCACCTAGGGCAACAGAGCAAGACTCTATCTCAAAAAAAAAAAAAAAAACGACTGACAGTGGGCATATGAGCTGGGATGCAGCAGAAGGAAAAGGAGCTTAGGGAAAGGATAGAAGCACTGAAGAAATGGGAGCAAAATTAATGGGATGGGGAGAAGGGGAGAGGGGTAAATGAAGAAAGAAGTAAAAAAAACCCACTCTTGCAGGGGATCAATGAGTTAAAAATACACACTTATACTGATAGCCCATTTTTATTTTGAAGATAGTTTTAAAAACTAGTGAAGTCTTATGTTTTGATCCTTAACTTCCTCTCTTCCTTTGTATTTGCAGTTTGACTGTCATTTGCTCTGGCATAAGTGGAATTGAGTAGATTACTTAATTCAAAGGGTCACTGAAAGGTACTGGATTTTTACTTGGTTTATAATAGTTCCATGGCACTAATCTGTGTTCTTCTTTCCAAGGTGGATCGTATGTCTTTCCCGTGTGGCTGCACTAAAGAAGGATGTAGTAACACAGCAGGTAGAATTGAATTTAATCCTATCCGTGTTCGGACTCACTTTTTGCACACAATAATGAAACTTGAACTGGAGAAAAACCGAGAGCAGCAAATCCCCACGCTGAATGGCTGCCACAGCGAGATAAGTGCTCACAGTAGTTCCATGGGCCCTGTCACTCACTCTGTAGAATATTCTATCGCGGACAATTTTGAGATCGAAACTGAGCCCCAGGCTGCGGTGCTGCACCTGCAGTCTGCTGAGGAATTAGATTGCCAAGGAGAAGAGGAGGAAGAGGAGGAGGATGGGAGCAGCTTTTGCAGCGGAGTCACTGATTCTAGCACGCAAAGCTTGGCACCCAGTGAGTCAGACGAGGAGGAGGAGGAGGAAGAAGAGGAAGAAGAGGAGGAGGAGGATGACGATGACAAAGGAGACAGCTTCGTGGAAGGTTTGGGCACCCATGCCGAAGTTGTCCCTCTTCCTTCGGTCCTTTGTTATTCTGATGGCACCGCCGTTCACGAAAGCCACGCAAAAAATGCTTCTTTTTATGCCAACTCTTCAACTCTGTATTACCAAATAGATAACCACATTCCAGGAACTCCTAACCAGATCTCTGAGAACTATTCCGAAAGAGATACTGTCAAAAACGGTACCCTCTCGCTGGTGCCTTACACCATGACCCCGGAGCAATTCGCTGACTATGCCCGACAAGCAGAGGAGGCCTATGGTGCCTCCCACTATCCAGCTGCCAACCCCTCTGTAATCGTCTGCTGCTCCTCTTCAGAAAATGACAGCGGTGTGCCCTGCAATAGCTTATATCCTGAACACAGGTCTAATCATCCTCAAGTGGAATTTCACTCATACTTGAAAGGCCCCTCCCAGGAAGGGTTTGTCTCTGCATTGAATGGTGACAGTCACATGTCAGAGCATCCTGCTGAAAATTCTTTGAGCCTTGCAGAAAAGAGCAGATTGCACGAAGAGTGCATCAAATCACCCGTGGTGGAGACAGTCCCTGTTTAGTCGCTTAAATTATTCTAGGACCAACTCTTCTCCTATTTAAGGCACTGTATTTAATTGGATTTCCTGGGCTTATCGTTGTTTAAACCGAATACTAAGAAAACTTGGACTGTGGTTAATCTTCCAGACTGTATTTTGTTTTCTCCTTTCTAGCCACGTGACTGTGGCATTGCACAAATACAGTCTCTATAGGGATTTTAAAAGATTTCAGACTGTTTTGATAGAAAATGCTAAATTTTTAAAATGCATATCTCACAGTTGCCTACCTGTCAAACTGTGTGAAACCTGCCAAGCTGTGTAGATCAGAGCTCCAAGTTTTGGATTATCGGGCCTGTGCAAGATTGTTAACTAAGACTGGGAAATGATATGATTTAGAGTCCTAATTTTCGATATATCTGAAGATGATGGTGACTTTTTAATGTAAAAGTAATTACTGTAAGAAACAGATTTAATTGTTCCATGTGTATTTTATTTATGGTAGTTTAGAAGTCATGTTTTGATGAAAATGAACAGCAGCATGTTCATTCAAACTGAAGATGCATAGCTAGTACCACAGAGCATGCCCACATGGATTGCATCTGGAATCCATTCACGTTTTTATGATCATGACTCAACGAATTTGCAAATACTTTCTTAAGGGTGAAATAGGCCTATTTTTTGCTATTTTGGACAAATAAATGAGTCTATATGTGCAGGTCCTTACACAGTTTTCTCTGAAGTTAAGAGTTAGGACAATCCTCCGGGGAGGGTCTAATTCACTGCCCTCCCTCTGTTGACTCCAGAGATGGAGGTAGAAGGAATTGCCTTTCTTTTTAAACAGCGTCATCTTGGTTCTTAGCTTGGGCAGCACCTTTAAACTCTACCCCCTACATCAAAATGCACTTTAGTGCCCCTTCACGGTACCTCGTGTGGGGTGGGGACTGAGAACTCTTTGAGATGAAAAAATTTAAAAAAAAAAAATTTTTTTTAGATATCTTTAACTATTATAAGGTTCATATAACTAATACAGAGGAATCATCCAATGATGCTTATGAAGGAAAATGACCTATTTTCCTTCACCACTCTGAGGACCTAACTCAGTAAACGCAGAGGAGGCTGAGGAAACACGGAAGAGACACCACCTCAGCAACCAGCCTTCTCTACAGCGTGATCAACCCATCTCTGCGAAATAAGCGTATAATGAGATTTCCACTTAGTGACTAGCTGATTGAAGGGGGGGCCTCTACCCAAATACTCAACTAGGCCTTACTTTTCTGAAGCATTTTGATTTGTCTTGCCTGGGACAACTAGCAGAACAGTCCAGAATGCATTGCATACTTCCTAATTACCTCATGTTCTCTTGTTAAAGGGAACAGATAGAAATAAAACGTGCGCTCCCCACCTTTAGATTACCTGCACTTGGTTCGCCGGAGGACTTCTAGGATCCCATTTTCCTGTAAATTAATTTAGGTAACTAAATAGTGTATTCTACCTTTTTTTTCCAATGCAATATAACTATGCTAACTCTGTTTCACATTTTCGACCTTCTATTGTTATATCATTTCATGTGTTTTATAACTATTTGAAACGTGGACATGCCTTGCTATTCAGTGACTGCATCGCTACTTATTTTTTTATGTCTTTTAGACTTGGATATTTAGAATTACGAATATAAATATACTATAGATCTCAATTCCTTTAAAAAAAAACCTTTTATTTAATTGAACTTAAAAATGCTTGATCTAGCATAAGTCCTCCAATGGAAAAGTTTCTACTAAAGCTTGATTTGGGGAAAATGTGTTTACTTGGCAGCTCTTTCGCTGTGCAGTTGGTTCCTGCTTCTTCTCTACCCCACTACTGGGCCAAATGTGTAACTATTAAGATTAACATTAAAAGAACTTTGGGTTTATTTCTATGTAGGTAGCAGTAATGAGGACAGGGATGTTCCTTTCAAATGATTAGCCCTTTGGGTTGATCAGATGAGGGTTTGGCTCAAATCTCAATAGTGTGTCCTATGTTATCTGCAAAGCTACAGTTTTTAGTGCTTAATCTCCAATTTTTTTTTTTTTCACCTGCTAATACAATCTAAAGAGCAGAGGCCCAAAGAGGAAATGTCAAAAGGCTATTGTTCTTTCATTCAAGCACATGAAAGAATCACGTGTGCTCTATTTGCTGGACTGTGACAAGCTCTTGAAGGATCCATGTGTGAAGCTCTCTAAGGTTATTCTTGGAACACAGAGAGTGGGAGAGTGAGGAAGAGCTGACTCTGGCTATAGCAGAGATGAAGGGTAGAATGACAGTCCAGTTTCTGAAAAGATAGATATTTTAATTTTCCTTTAGCTTTATTTTCACAAGAAGGTCTGAAGCCTACTTTTTAATGTTTGGCTGGGTCTTTGTTTTGTACCTTTGTTTCCAAAGGAATGCTTTTAAAAACAGAGCTTTTTTTCCCTATCTGTCCAATTGGGTTAGAAAGTCACTGCCCTCCTAAGAAAAATTAACCCTCCAACAATGACAGCTTCCGTTCCAAATTTTCGTATACCTAACTAACCCCTAAACATCTCCCACAAACTACATACACAGGCTACCTATTAAAACACTCCCATACACCTAACACATGTGCACACACACACACACAAAATACAAGCATACCACACACTAGAGAATGACAGATTTTAGGCAATGGTCAGTAATGAGTACTGAGTTTTTCCCAACCCAAAATCTTACTGCGTTTTATGATCTAAAAATGTTGTCTAGAAAAGAGGATAACCTGTAAAGATATAGTTTGAAAATATTGGATCAAAGTTGCAAGTAATGCTAATGATGAAATCATTTCATTGTTACTTCCTTTCCCAGAAAAGCTGAGAGAGCATAGTGTTCCATCTGACTTTTTTTCTTTCCCATTAATAGCCCTTCTATTCAACAAAAACGGCCCACATGCCAGGAAAGTGCTACAGTCATTCTGAGCTTTTAAAAATGGGGATCAAGCTAGATGCAGCCAGTTGGGATACTTAAGATCTTTATACCAAGACACAATAACCTGTCTTGCAGCTGTTGTATTGCCCCTCTAACCAAATTGTCGTCTATTTTGACACACAGCTTTTTAGTCATTCACTGTCAATTACAAAGCTTCATGCTCCAGTCCCTGTTGTTTTAGCACCAGCCCTATACCTTTAAATGGGGCTTAATTCCCAGTTATAATCCTGGCCAAATTGATTTGCAAGTCAAGTAGCTGGGGCAGCTTTCATCTCCTTTGTCATTCTCGATTTCCTTGGAAGAAAGAAGTCAATAAAAGAGATTTACGTTAAGTTTTTCTCCCCATCTCTTGATCATCAATTATTAAGACATAGGTAAAATCCATTTGTCTCATATCTTTTGGTTGGTTGAATAATATAGGTATTTTTTGAAGGCCAGTCTTTTCTTTGTGAGAAAACTGTATTTTTCCCCATGTACTGGCCACATATACAATATGAAACTAATGTTTCTTAGCATGATAAAATCTTCATAATTATATATGGCCCCAGTAATACCAACCCCCAAACCCCTAAAAAAAACTATCAGTTGCAGAAACACTGGTCACAAATTAATCAAAAAGCAAAGAGACTATGTTAAGTGATGCTGTTCTTTAAATTTTTATACTCTTAACAGATAAATTCTTCGCAAAATTCTGATTTGGTTGCCATTGTTATAATTTATTTCCTATAAATTAATATATCGCTGGTTCTTTGATTTAAATTTTTGATATTGTACAAGTTTATAAAACTTTGGTCTTGATATTCCAAATTTATTAAGTATGAATTCTTTCTTTCAACAAATATGTACTGAATACTCGCTATGTTAGAACAACTGTCATGGGTAGTAAAAAGAGAGGAAACACTGCAAATTCTAAAGGATGTTAATGAAGGGTGACATGAAATAATCAAGCCTATTCAGATTCTCTTAATATGTGATTTTATAAAGTGATATTAGAAACACTGACATCAATTCTAGTCTAATTATATGTAAGCTACAACTAGAAAGATACTTCTTTTTCCTAAATTAATGGAACTCACTAGATCCTCCTTCATCCTCTTTTCTTATCTGAAATTTATGAATTAAATTTGGACTCAGACAGGACTGAATCAAATGAAAAAGAAATTTTCAACTAATTGCTTCTTCAATGTTAGCCCTAGGTAAGTGATGCTAAATTTATATCAGCAAACTCCTACCTGACACTTTTAAAGTGGGTTTGACTCATGCATAACCCAGGAAACAGTTCAGGAAACTTTTAAAACAACAATGTGGAACACAATCACTCTTCTATTTATGAACAGCCTATCAAAATAGCAAAACCCTGTCCCAAGTTCCAAAGACATCACCCTGTAGCAGGTGGAAAACAGAGAGGTCGCTAGATCCCTCTCATTAGCTGCAGCTACAAACCGTGGAAGTAGGAGGTGGACAATTGACACCTTCCGAAGCCAACAAGAGCCTGCCTTTTTAAAAGGTGACACAAAGCCGTCTGTTTCTCCAAATATAACTTAATGTCTCTCTTTAAAATGGCATCTGCTCCTTACTCTCTTGAAAACAGTTTACAGTATTATTACAGTGTATTAAATACCAAGCTTAAATAGGATGCACCTTGGTGCTTTCAAAGCAAGACTTGACTGTAATTTGAAATTGGAATTATTTGTTGTACCCTTACCATGACCAACACCAATAGCTTGAAGCCTTGATATCCCTCTTAGTTCTAATACAAATTTGCAACTTCTGATTGCATTACTTTTTCTGAGATCTGCTAACTTGTGCCAGAATAACATAAATGCCTAAGCCAAAATGCCACAGTTTTGCACAAATAGCAGAGCTCATCAGATGTTTTCTACAGCATTAAGGAATTTAAGTGACTTAATTGACCGAATATCAGCAATTTGAAAATTCACTAGAATTATGGAAGTATCAGGGTGGGGGCGAGGATGGAGTATAAGCTTAATAAGCAGTGGTGTCTTCTAGGAACTATAAAAAACAAAAGTTTCAGCAGAGATGGGTTAGGTCTTATTACACTAGAAAGGCTATAATCACAAACGGCAGCCCCAAACCTAGAATGGGTGGTTACAGTGTGGACACCCTCACTGCCCAGTTGGCGCTCACATTTGCTGACCAACATCCACATCAATTACATTTCTGCTGTTTATAAGTCATTTGATGCTTTAGAGAATATAAACACAGACCTACAGCATTCTAAAGAAACCATTTTTTAAGAAACTTAAATGCATTTTATATTAAAATAACTGATAAATCACTTGCATTATTGTCAAAAGTAAGGGATGTGGAAATAAAAGAGCTCTTCTTTAATATTTTACTTGCCAAATCTATGTATTCAATGCGACTCTTTAAAACAGTCACTTCTATGCTTTACTTTGACTCCTCTCATGGCTTTTCAAGCTGAGACCATGTGACCCTCTTTCCAAACAGTGCAGGTGTTTTGCTTTGTTTTTTCTTTCTTAACAGAAATTCGGACTCGAAAGCTTGCTATGACCTGAGTTTTACCTGGCGATCAGTCCCGGGGCTAGTCTAACTATGTGCTGTCGGGCATGCCTTGACTTTCCTGAGAGCAGTGATTCAGACAGAATGGCGGGAAGCAGGAGAGTGTATGCAAGCAGATTCAAAGCCGAAACCAGTATGTCTTCTCAGTTCAGTTTGTATATGTAAATTTTCAAAAATCATATTAATATCTAGCCTGGAATTTTAGTAAATATAGATAGCTACTTGTTGCATCCCTGAAAAATGAAGTAATTTCAAAGATTTAAGTCACAGTGACTACTTTCTTTCACTTGTAATAAATACATCACTATACGGAGTGATTGCTTTTTTATTTGATCCTTTACACTTGCCTATAATTGAAGAAAAGTCAATTCCACTGTGTCATCTTATTTCATCTCTCGCAGAAGTTCCGGCAGGACTAAAGTTTCAAAGGAATATGATAGAATTTATTTTGGACAATATTTGTATTCAACATGCTAATGATGCAGTTCCTCTCTTTACATTACTCATTGCCATGGTGATAGTCAAGT
The DNA here is from genome assembly GCA_004363605.1 of Indri indri. NCBI lineage: Eukaryota > Metazoa > Chordata > Mammalia > Primates > Indriidae > Indri > Indri indri. The sequence continues at coordinate 9,930 of RJWJ010017940.1, forward strand.
GAGTTCAATAACTCATTTTAGTGACATGTGTGAGGCCATTTAAATATTTTTAAGATAATGTATATTGATTGGAAAGAGTTAGGAAAAGGCATATTTATGGTAGAAATTAGCCTTGCCTTTGTCTAAGGTAATTTATGTGACCTGATTGAAAGGTTTTAGTTGTAATTTTGGAACAGCTTCTTTGTTAGGTATTTCTTTCTTTTCTCTTTTGGCTTTCTCCCAATATTTTTATCTGTCTTGGGCTTATCTTAAAAGTTACTTGGTAATGAGTATTTGGAAGAAAATTGACCTAGAAAATGTCTCCTTAAAGATTATCTAGGTGCTTCTATCACCATAGATCTTCACTAAGTCCTACTGCCACACTGGGTAAGACCACCCACCCTCTTTTCAGGGGCATGGTCTCCTAACAGTGGTTTTGCTATTGTCTCTACATAAGGGACCTATGAAAACAGTGTTCAAAATTTCTAATTTTGTAGGACATCTTACTCAATTTTGTTTTGTTCCTCCTTTTCATGTCAGCCACCAAGTTTTTTTCCTTAGCCATTAAGAAAACCACTCATCTTTAAAACAAATTTAAAGCACTATACACATTTTGCAGCTTTATTTAAATGTAAAAGAGAAGGAAAGAATAAAATCCAAATCCAAATTCTCCTAAAAAGTAAAAACCTAAACATCTAAACTTAGGAAATACATTGTTGCCTGGGTTTTGTTTTGTTTTGTTTTTGCTTTGTTTTGTTTTAATGTTGATCCTTGAGTGATTTAATGATAGCCAAGTGATGTCTGAACATGAGAAATTTTAAAATTTAATAGTTGGCAAAGTCATTTCATTTGTACCACAATCAAATAGAGTCCACTGCCAAAGGTTACCGTTTGAACTCTGATTTCATTAGGCACTAGTCATGCCAAACGGGTATTTCAGAATAGCTTAATCTTTTCAAAGATGCTCACAATGGCCAACTGTGTGCGAATAATGGAAAGTTTGAGATTCTTCTGTATTCTTCAAATTTTATAGTCCTGAGAGTAGGAGAGATCTCCAGAGGTCATGTGGCTCATCCATCTACATCCAGGGAGGACTGTCACTCAGGCATGCCCAACAGGATAGATAGCCATCTATTCTTAACATCTCTAGGGAAGGCGGTTTCCTTGGCAACACAATTCAGCTTTCTTAGGTTTTCTCACAATAAGAAAATATCTTGGCCAGTCTTTGTGATTCAGGCACCTGGCAACAGTTGTGGTGATTTAGGCCATTGTACTAGGAGATTCAAGGGAAGTTGGGTTGCCCCTGCATTTGATGATTATCACATTTGATGATTCCATAAGTCTCCTAAGAAGTCAGATTTTTAAAGAACGATGTGGATACAGAGACAATGCTCAGTAACATGACCTGCTTTTGACAGACGTGGCTGTGGTTGGTTTTTATTTTTTTGTCGTTTGTCATTTTTATGTCAGAAGGTAACATCAGGAAAAGTGACCGTTTCAGATCCCTGGTGACAAATATCAGAACTAGGATGAAGTGACCTGACTTTTAAACTGTTCAATGTCCTGAGAAGTTATAATTGCAGAAAGTAAGCATCTTCTACATTCTTGCTCTTAAACAAGTACCTGCTCATTGATCTTTCTTTACCCTAAAATGACAAGTAAGAATCCAAATTTTTCCATTCCTTCTGGGGAAAGACATGATTAGCTGTGAAGTAACTCCAGAGAGTTACTCAGCCACCATTTGATCCCAGCCTTTGTGCTCATGTTATCTAAACAATGGCTGCTTTCTTTCTCAGGGATCAGGAAAATGATTTAAAAATTTGTCATCTTGACAAGGCCTGAAAACAAAGGGAGGAGTCCTCGAAAATGGTGATTTTTTTTTTTTCTGATTGCATCATCTGACTCAAGGATCCTGCAGCTTTTAGAGCTTTTTCTGTTTGCTCAGAGTTGACTCTAACTCAGAGTCAGAACTTACCAGAAGATGAGGAGCACCCCAAAATCAATGTTTCCTTTCTCCATGGGATTTTTTTAGAATCTAGGTACAGCTGCATATGTCCCCAACTAGGATGCTCTTGTGAAATGACAGTCACGTCAGAGTGGTTGCTCCCCACAAATAACACTACAGGAAAATGACCCTTTTTGTTAGAAAACAAATGCTATAGAATGTTCATGTAAAGAATGTTGAATAAAATTTGGCCCAAGTTTTGATTGACCCTAGACACCTCTATGGAAATAAGTCTGAGGCGTAGCTTGTGAAACATGTTTCAAAAGTGTTTGATGTATAATAAATGCTAGACATTTACAGTACAGAAATAGTTTTAAAAAAAAAACTTTAAACCTGTAGATTACAACTCTGTTCCTAAGAACCTCAGCCTTTATTGTGTCTTAGTAAAGTTGATCTGCTTTTATTTTTAGTTTATTGCATTTCTGGTGTAATAGCCTCTTAAGATAGAACTATTAATACATATGTACTGGTTAATGCCTGTTAATGCAGAAAATGGCACTTTGTTATTTCAATGTGTTTCCCTCAGTGTCACAGGGTATATCGATTTGATAAAAAGATCATTTGACATTGGTCAAAAATACATTTTCCCGATTTAAAAATATATGTATGTATAATTGGTTGCATAGACAAATGTCACTTTTTGCAGTATCTTTATCTTGCTCATAGTTTTAGACATCAACTAAGTCTCCACTTTCCAGCTGCCATAGAAATTTGGTACATTTGCAAATTCTGGTGAAATCTAGTGAGCTGAATGTATTGATAGATCAAATGATCCAAAGCACTTGGGTGTTATCCTTCAGTCTATGTTGAACCATTCAGACATTGGGAATGGTCCTTACACAAGGGAAGTCTTTTGAGAATATTTGTTTTCTTATTTTGTTTTTTGTTGGTTTGTTTGTTGCTGGCAAAAAAAAAAAATGGTAACTTAAAAACTCAGAAAAGCCACTGCATTGTAAGGTATTTTTTGACATTATGATTGATTTTATCTTTCGACTGATTTTTATTACTTTTACTCAATATCAACAGTACTGCAATAGATATTTATTAGTTATTTTCAATCCAGTGACTTAAAAAGGTTAAAAGGGATGAAAATCGAACTACAATCTATACATACAGTCATATTACACTAAGATGCCATGTTGTATGTCTCACAGTTTCTAGATTGATTTCTCTTGTGTGTAAGTTATAACATCAAAGATGCCAAAGGGTATATAAAATAAGCTACAATAATATTCAACAGAACTTAACCTGGACCTTATGTTGTAATAATTTATTCATATTAGCTGTAGTCTTCTGTATTTATATTTTCAGTATTTATTATGAATGACATGGAAATTCGTGTATTTATTGTGGCTTTTTATTGCAGTGTGTATATATATATATTACAAATAAGCATTTTTAATTCTTATCCTTAAGTTTCTTTTATTAGTGGCACTTGTATTATGCTGTACTTTTTATTATATATTGTACAATATCTCGTCCATTTGTTTGCAGCAGAGTAAAACTGGTTTCTAAGTTGTATCAACTGTTGCATTTTGTGTAAATCCTTTGTTCTTAACATCCTGAGCCGCAATCCCATACACTGTCACAGCACATACAAGAATCCCTCCCTCCCTCTGTGTAATGGATAACATGCTTGAAAAGTTAAGTGTGAAGCCAGTTCCTGTGAAATGGTTCATTACATTATCATTTCAAAGATGTGTTAACTGTGTTATGATTGATCCCCAAGTGAGGATGCTTACAACACTGCTGTCTCAACTATTCAACACCTACATTGTCATGTGGTATAAACAAACGTGAAGGCCAGAGAGGAACTCTCTACATAAATGAAATTTAGGAGGATATTTTTACACAGACAAACCCAATCTCTTGTAAGTAGTATCCTTTAATTCAACTGCTTAGTAGTATTCTTGTTTTACTTTGCTTAAAGCAGAATCTGTGTGATTTGATGTTTAAAATATATGAGTACACATAGGTACTTATATCTGCCTATCTGTTAAAAGATGCTGGCTTAAGGTAAACAAAACTGAACTTTTATTGGCAGTGGAAAGAAGAGAAAAGAAATTGCATTCTTAGTCTCCTCTCATATGCAAAACACTGTCTTCAAACAACTTGTTTTATATCTGGAGACTGGATCTATATTTTTGAAAGTAAAACAATAATACGTGATTGTGTAATCATCCTAAAATTCAAATTTGATCATGGTTACTCACTTAGTTAAAGATCTTGAGTGGTGTTCCTTCCTCATGGCCAAAATAAAACCCAAACTCTTTAGAATGCCTCACAAGGTGGCCTGAGATCTGGGTACAACCAACTTCTCCAGCCCTTTTGCTCATCAAGCAGGCTCTCTTTACCTCCCATGTCCGCCCTTGTCCACAAAATAGGTTACTTAGATTTTATCTGCTACTCCATTTTCCCAACTTCTCTTCAGCTTGCCCCTTCTGCCCAGGATATGTACCCCACAAACACGCCCTGACAGCGCAGTCCTAATGACCATCCACTTACTTTGCAAGAGAAAACTTAGCTGTCCCTTCCTTTATGCTGCCTTTCCCATTCTTCCAAAAATCTATTACCTGCTCTTTTATGCCCAATGCAGACATTTATTAGAGACCATTCAGGTCTCCGTGAACTCATTTATTCATCTACTCCCTCCTCAGGACTCCCTGAGAACAGAAAACTCATTATTCTCCATGTTCCCAACATTTAGCTTAGTGCCTGAAACATGGTAGCTGCTTAAAATACATTTACTGCTGTATGTGAAATGCAAAAATGAGTGGTACAAAGTCCACTCCGTGGGAGTTCAGGTGGCTGGCAGAAATGGTGGAAAAGGTGTCAGACTCAGGGAGAGGGAGAATTTCAGTTGGCAGGAGCGCTCCACAGTCCACATTATGTAACAGTTGGGACAGGCAAATCAGGACCAAGTCACCCTCTTCAGTGCCGGGCAGAAGGACCTTACTAAGAAGAGAAGATTTACCTTCAGGAACACATGACAAATCAGGGGAGGAAAACGAGTTCAGATATTGCAAAGCTTTAACGACTAGGCCAAAGAGTCTGACTGGTATCCTTAGGGAAATAGAGACGTTCTGAAGATTTTAGAAGAGGAAGTTCATTCAAATAAGAGTTCTGTTTGCAGTGTGGGCTATCAATGTGACTGTAGTGCATAGACAAGTTTGAGAGGATGGAAATGCCAGAGTAAAAATCTTCCTGATAGCCACTGAAGTCATTATCCATTCAAAAATAGTAATAATAGTTAAGAACCTACTGTGATTAGGATGCAGTGCAAGAGGGTGCTAGAAGGAAGAGGCAGCAGGGAGAAGACAGGCGGGGTCCAGACAAGCAAGTGAAGAGGTCTACTTGAAAGCTTGGTCAGACGTGGGATGTTAAAGGTAACAACAAGATCGTGAGCTCAAAATACCATAGGTGGACTATGGGGAAGAACTTAAGAAGATAGATCTCGTTAACAGAAATTAGGATATTATAAGGAGGAAGACGTGTTCATTTTAAGCAGCTTGAATTGATGCTGGGATACACAGTGAAAATAACAAATGGGCGGAAGGAAATACTAGTCTAGAGCTTACATAAAGATGTAAGATTTGGAGCGAATGAGGGTTTAAGAGGAGGACATACATAGGGAGAAGTGTATAAAAGAGAGCACTGAACTTTTAGGGTAATGATTCAGGTTGTGTTCTCCAGAGGTGCACAACTCTGAGATGGAGTTGAGTTTAGCATGCAGGATTTTTGTGAGGAATCAGTACTTGTGCAGGTTCAGGGAAGGAAGCAGATTAGGAAAAGGGAGAAATCAAGCAGTGATGTGGGTCAACCCTACTGGAGTGCCCTGGGGCATAAGGGCTCCTCTGAGTTGTCACTTGGTGGGCGAAAGGGCTGGGCCTTTATAGCCACCCCACAGCCAGTCACTGGACACAGTCCCACCCACAGAGGGAGTGCTCTTGGATGAGGTGGCGCTCTGCAGTTGAGGGGAAAACCTACAAAGAGCTGAAAGCTGGAAGATGTGTTGCTGACAGCACTCTCGGAAGCTGGAACAAGTCCTTCCTTGATGGGGAATCTTTAAAGGTGGAACAGCTCTATGTCTTCCACATCCATCCCTCAGATCCGCTTCTTCAGTTAAATTTCAGGGAATAGCTCTTCCAAGATTCTGAGGAAAATTTAGAGAAGCAAGGTTAATAGAACAAATGAATTACAGCTCCTGCCACCCCAGCTGGTTCTACAACCACAAGTGATATTGATCTTCTCCATCCTTCACTGTTAATTCTATATTCTCTTCAGCTTCAGCAACCACTTTTGCTAGTCTCGATGGCTTACTTGGTGTCAGGGGCTCAGACCCAGAAGGCATGTAAGTGAGTCTTTCTTCCTGCTCCTGTTATATAACAGCAGATCTGCCTCTTCCTGATGATCAAGGTGACATAGTTCTGCCAAGATGGTGACTCTTCCTACCTGTTATAAAATGTCAGGGCCCAGCAGCAACTGAAATCCTATGGGACTCTTTAGTGCCCTGATAAAAGTGTATCCCTTCGGGAACCAGGTGTTATATCCTGCAGAGCTTATAGAGTTGTGGGGTAGAAAGTGCAATTTTCTCCAGTGGGTCATGTTAAGTGGGGCCTCTCCTGCTTCCACCCCATACTTTTTGGACCCATGTGTTATTCCTACTGGGGATATATTACTATACAAAGGTTTTTGATCCAATGTTTATACTGCATCCTGGAAGATGGTGCCCCATCTTTGCAGAGGATCACCTCCAAAATTGCACTTCAACTGCACTTTCAGTAGGAATCAACACTCTGTTGGGCAAGGAGCTTTGGAGTCTGTGATATGACCAGTGGACCTCATGGTCATATGCCCACTCCCACACTTTCTTTTCTGTAAATTAGTTCACCTGCTCTGATTTGATGTTATATGAGATTGCATATAAATGCACTGTAAGCCTTTGAATAATGGTGTTAACTGATGCCCTGTAGGTAAGAACTCATGCTTGGAATATATGTCTATTTCTGTTTAAAACAAACAAGGCAAAAAAAATTCTGGTCCTTCTAGGAAGGAAGGGGCTCAATAATCAATTTGCTAACAAGTGTCTGGTTAGATTCCAGAAGAACAGTGCCATATGGAGGGCCCAGCATCAGTCTCTGTTGCTGGCAATCTGTACCTTTGGCAGCAACAGAAGTCAATCAACCTTGGGAAGTTGTAGGCCACACTCACAGGCCCAGGCAGAGCCACTGTCACCCAATTCGTGTACCTATCATGGCAGCACTGAAGTCACCAATGACCGAGGCTCGCTGCTGGCAACAGGCCACGCTATTCTGTCTATATCAATACTACATGAAAAAAATGTAACATGAGCCACAAACATGAGCTGCATGTGTAATTTTAAATTTTCTCATAGCCACTTTAAAAAGAGTAAAACAAAAAAAAAGGTAAAATTGATTTTAACAATATATTTTATTTAGCTAAATATATGAAAATTTCAACATGTAACCAATACAAAAATCATTAGTAAATATTTTACTTTTTTTTTTGGTAATAGTAAGTCTCTTAAATCCAGTGTGTTTTTTACAATGACAGCATATTTAAATTTGGAGTAGTCACGTGTGACTAGTGGATACAATATTGGACAGCACAGGTCTGTACTGTTGTCTAGTGCATATTCTGGGGTGGGTGCTCTCTGGTAGGTGCTGACATGTGAAGCAAAGATCTTCACACTTTGTGCCCACTCTCACATGTCTGTCAACATGCTCCTACCCCACACCTCCTTTTCCCCAGTTTTCTAATCTCTGTCCTTTCAGCTTCCTGAACCAGGCCATTCGCTTCTGCCCAGGAGTCCATATACATGTTCTAACACAGCTACTCTTCCTTCTATACAAAGAGAACAATCAGGTGTACCACCAAAACTCTGCCCATTTTAAGGATTTTTCCCTAGCCACTGTCTGTCAAAGCTATTCCTGCAGTGGAGCTGCCATACATTCTCGGCTTGCATTGCATCCACTTACTAAACCAGCCCATCCATGAACAGTATTCAAGTTTTTTTTCCCTCCTCCATCATTTGGCCATAAGGGATCCTCCATGTGGAGTAAGGGACAGGCTGAGGGAGTGGTGCTGCTACAATGGTGGCAAATGACATGGAAGACAGGGCTACTTGGCACATAGCTTTTTTGCGCCTTCCGGTCCTATTTATGCTTGATCTAAGTTTTCTGCTTTCTAGAATCCACCTTACAATGGCCTTCTGCTAACGCTGTCTTATTTTTTGACTTACTGGCTTTGTTAGAACCCAGTCTGAGGTATGTGGTTCCTGAAGCATGGTCACTTGGTGTCCCATAGTCAGGCACTTAGTCTCTAAGAGGTCTCAGTAATATATCAGGAGTTGTTTTTCAAAAGGCATATACATTACTGCTACAAATGGCAACGATTTTATCCCAGGGTCCGTGTTGAGATTCTACCATTGGGCTTGCCATGACCTCTGCACAGCATCTGTTCCCACCACTGGTAGCTCTAATACCATGGTGTCTGCCAGGTCACATGGCCCAAGCAGCAGGGCTTGGTGCGCTGCAACCAATACCTCCTACACAGACTTTTTCTGCTCTGTGTCCCACTCAAATCTGGCAGGATCTATAGGATCCCTAAACATTATATTGATGTGGCAGGCTCCTGAATCTTCAGAGGGTTTATCTCCAGTCCTCCATAGTGCATGTGTTTTACCAGGAATACCAGCATGCTGGTAACTTATTGCCCATCTGCCCTAATTAGTATAATATCATAAAGAAGTGGTATTCTGTGCAATATCCAGAGAGTTGAGATCTCTTCATGCTATGACAAAGTACAAAATATATGTTGTTGCCCATTCCATGTGCACACAAAAAATTTCTGATACTCTTTCTAATTGGAATAGGAAGGAACACATTTGCCAAACCAACAGCCTTATCCATGTACCTGAGGTTGGTTAACCTGCTCTAGCAAAAACACTATTGATATATCTGGTACAACAACTTCAACTGAGGCTACCATTTGATTGAATTTGCAATAATCTGCTCTCCTTCTCTGGGGTCCATCTGCATTTTGCAAGGCCGAGTCGCTGCATTAAGATGACTTAAGTAGGAATAAATAATAATAGGGACCACAACTCCTACATCCTTTAGGTCCCTAAGGGTACCACTAACTTCCACTATCTCCTGTGGGATGCAAACATGTTTTTTATTTACTGCCTTGATTGGGTGGAGGGCAGGAACAGTTTCAGAGACTTCTGCCTGGCTTTTCCCACTATTATAGCCTTTATCCCACAAGCCAAATCTTCAATGTGGGGATTGCACATATACCAAATATGCCACCTTCAATTATATACTTGGAGACCAAGGGAAATGACCACTAGGTGGGTTCACAAACCCAGTGGACTTATTGTAAGACAGATCTTCACCAGGACTCTGTTCATTACCTGGTTCGTGTATGCTCCCACTTTAACAGGGGTGGCCCATAGTGAGGTTTCAGTTCTCCAGGTATCAATGTCAACTCAGACCCAGTGTAGAGCAGTCCTAAAACATTTAGGTATTCTTCTTTCCCTTGTGCATAGTCACCCAAATAAATGGTTGTAGGAACCTTTTAAGAAAGACTGGAGGTATCATTACCATATATAGTTGCCTGATGTAGCTGGGTCTTTCCTCCTGGGGACCTGATCTTCTCTTTGGTCAATGGGTCCTAGGTCTGAACACTAACTCAGGTCTGGAAAGTAGGCAAAAGATTACAATATCTTGTTGGGGTGACTACCTTCAAGATCCTGATTATTTATCCTAATTTCATATGATAGTATAAGCAGAAGTATGTTTGTTGGGTGCCCATCTATTTTGTGCCTAGGGGTGTGAGGTTCCATTAACCATCTCCATAACTCTCTGTGGGTCAGAAACCCTTGGCTGCGGTTCTGAGTCTGCTGCTCATTATGATAATTGCATACACCTGCTGTTAAGTGGCACCACCTGTCCTCTATTGTTTTAGGGTCCCTTTATTTCCATTGGATTGTCTGTGCTCCACTACCATCAGTGATGGGGTCCGCATTACCAACCAAGGAACAAATGATACAGCTTCAAATTCCATCTTATCAACTGCTGTTTTGGATTGTTCCTGGTACTGAATGTTAGATTGGGCTTTCTAGAGACCCTGAAATGGAGCTTGACTTGCAAGGTATTTATTAGGTTTCAACAGCTATGGAAGTACACAGGAGGAAGCAACTGAATAGAGAAATAAGTTGAACTATGTGCAGGCTTGACAGAGCCTCAGCCCAACCCTCAGGGAGCTCCGGAGCCATATGACCCACTGGAGTTGTCTTTATAGCCCTGCCGTAATCAGGTATTGGATGTGGGTAGCTAAGAAAGGTTGTGCTTTTGTGCAAGGCCTCTCTGCAGCTGAGGTCATCCCTGAAAAGCAGATAACAAGCCCTGAAAGAAATCTGAGTGGTGCCTCTGCCTGCCCATCACAGCCGGATTTAAGATTCCAAAAAAGGAAGTAAAGGCAGGATTTTGTATCCAAGAGAATCCAGTGTAAGAGTTAAGAGATAAATGGAAATTCTCTAACTTTTAGCTTTAAAAATGAATGTGTGTATTTATCAGCACAAGATTCATCCTTAATGATAATCAGACCCCGCATGGAATACTGAGTTCAATTCTGGTTACTGCAGTTTAAGAGAAACATCCATTTACTGGAATGTGTTCAGAGGAAAATAATCAGAACAGTAAAGGGGCTAAAACCACAACAAAAAAGAACTATTTAAAAGAACTGATGTTTATACTGAATAGAAATTTTCTTTAGATACCTAAAGGGGCTTGAAATTATTCCCTTTAGAATCAAGAGATGACAGTCTAGAAGACAGATGTTATCAAAATATAGGGAGGATATTATAAACAATTAAAACCAAGTGAAGAAGTACTGCAGGTATAAGTTAGCCAGATGAAGGAGGAAAAAAGCTTTTCTGATAGCCATTATCACAGGCAACTGCAGAAAGTCCAGATTGGTCCAGCATAAAACCACAAGGGAGTGGCAAGAAGGGAGAATGACTAGAAAGTCAATGTCAGATCATCAAGAGCCTTGTATTCCATACTCAGGACTTTGGCAGGTATGCAGCTATGTGTTGACTGGCTTGGCATTTTAAAAGGGTAAGTCTGACAGCAAAGCTGAAAATGGATTAAGGGAGAGGCCCCAGATAGAAAGCAGATAAACCAATTCCAAGTAGCCATGATCAATGGAACCAAGTCTGTCTTGCTCATCATTATATTTGCATTACCTGGCATTGTACCTGCACATAGAAGACCCTCATTAAACATCAAATAGATGAATGTTCAAGGAAAGTACCATTGGTTGTATGAACTTAAACGAGGGCTGTCATGTTTGAAAGATATGTAAACAGATGAATGTAAATCAAGGGAGGGGAAAGAGTTAAGGGTAACAGATAGATTTCCTAATTTGCAACTCTGGTATACATCCTTTAGACTGGAAAGACTGAAGAAGGAGTGATTGGTGGGTAGGTAAAGGGAAGGAAAGAAAGACTGAATTCTAAAGTCTCCCTGACAATCTATGATTAGGAGCTATCCATTGTTGAAATGTCTCAACAAAGTCTCCACCGACGTGCCTTCTCATAGATATTTTCTATGCACAAGTTTCCCATGATTACCACCGCCCCGACAGCATGGGACGGCCCGTTTCTTTGCTTTTCTCTGGTACAGCAAAGCAGCAAGCCAATTACTGAGATCATTCAGATGAAAATTTTACTTTTGCCTGAATTAGCCAGAGAATTGAAGCATAAATGGACCTTTTCACTTGACTGATTGAGATAATTGCCTCACTTTTCTAGGGGAGACCTATAGCTGGGAGGCCGTGTTTGGTCACCAAAACATGTTTGTAATATGCATTATTGACTTTTCTTGAAACAACTCTGCTTGGCTAAGTGCCACATTCAAACGCTTACCCTCATCTTTTTAGGTATCTGAAACAATGCAGACAAATACCATGCCTGGGAAACTCAAATGCTCGAATTCTTTCATTTGGGGCAGCCCTTAAGCACATCAGCTCAGGCCTCCAAAAGAGGTAAAATGGCATCTAGGGGAGTCTGGAAGGAGGCGGCAGGGCAGGAGGGTGGTTCAGTGGATAAGATGCAAGAAATGAGAATTAGCTCCAGGTGTCTGGGAACAAATGGCTTTTCCTGAAAGAATTGAGTAGGTGGACTTGAAAGAAACATGTAATTTACATTTATTATTGGAGGGATAAGGGGAGTTAATAAAGGGACCTGGGTGGAGGCAGACAATGAAAGCAGCAGCAGGGCTCAGATCAGAGCCTTTGGCCTGGATCCTATGTAATAGAAGCTTTTTCTAACAGCATGAAACACGGGGAAAGGATTCTAAAGAAACAGCGCAGCATCTGAGCTTTTCTGCAGATTTTGCTATCTGGTGGCCTGCTATGACAGCCTGGGAGTGTGTAGACAAAACATGGCTAGTACTGACCTAGAAAATTCACCGAAGAGCAAGATGTACATTAGAAAAACCCTCACAAACTTAAAGTCTATGAGGAAACGGTGTCGTGCAAATGTGTCTGCAATTACTTTGTGATGGCTCCCCTTGCTGGCCAACACGCAGAACATCCTAGATCCTGCAGAGAAGTTGGAGGAGGTAACACTGCGGCAGCCTACTTGATTTCTAAATTTCCAATATATATATTGGAATATGTATATATTGCTAAAATAGATTTTATTTTCCGAGCATCAAATAAAAGAAGGGAAATCTCAGCCATGGCAGTAATAAAAGCCATGAGAATTATTTTTTTATTTTTATATCGATTTATCTTCAGTGGATGTTTAGAGTCCATGTTAGGTTTTGTGAGTATAAAATAATGTGAGTGCTTTAAACTTTTTAATTTTTAAACTTTTGTATAACATACAATTTCAAAAACAATTTGAGGTGATGGATGAGACACACATATCAGGATTGATATATCGAAGAAGTTGCATTTTGGGGGCAAACTATTTGCTTACAATAAGGAGGCTGTCATTGTTTAAAGCAATCTTGAATTTCTTTTTTGTTTGTTTTATTGTTTGGAATATTGTTTGATTGTGGTAAATATGAATACTTTAAAAGTATATTTGACACAGTATATATAAAAATGTATATATTGACACAGGTCAAATATACTTTTAAATCCATAGGTTATTTGGAATCAATCAACTATGTTGAAACATGACTGAACTGATTAAAATTAAATCATTGAATCTAAACTAATAAAAATAAAGTATATGTGTTCCAAACCATTCCCCAGGGTTCCCAGAAAATAGTCTTAAAAATGCCAAATAACATACTAAGTATATATTATCCACCTTTCCCACAGGCTATGTATGTTTCTATTTATTTAAATATAAGGACTAGAATATTTTATTTTAAAGATGTCTTATTACTATCTCTATATAAGTGTCATACAATATTTGTATATGTATTTTGTCATTGATAAGTCTGAGGAGATAAACCAAATTGCTAGTACCAGACTACTTTTTGTTTTAACATAAACCAAGATTAATAAATCTTGTTTTCAAAACAAATGATATTGACAGGTAAAAAAGTCATATCATGAGACAGAATTTTTATTTAGGCTGATCCTGCAGTAGATAGGATACTCTTAAAATTAATAATTTACACTGAAAGAATTAATTTTCCTCAGATTTTTTTATTCCTTCTGTTTTATTTTTGTTTTTGTGTATGCACTGTATTAGTCGGGAGATTCTAAATTATGCTATAATAACAAACAACCCTCAAAATCTCAGTGGCCGAAACGATGGTCTCACCCAAGTTCCATCTTACATGGGTGAGGCACTCTGTGCTGTCATCCTCACTCAGGTGTGAGTATTGACCAGCCTCCACGAGCCTGTGAAACATCGCAGGCAGGGGGAGGAATACGGCTTCTCATGCATCGCTTCTTGAAGGTTTCTAATTGGAGATAACACATGTCATTTCCACTCACATTGCATTGGCCAAAACAAGTTACTTGGACAGAAATAAAACTGCATTTTACTTCCTGTTGTCTTAATTCCTTACAAACAGGTTTTAATTTTTCATAGAAAAAAATAAAAGGTTTGGGTCATGCTCTCCTGCAATATGCTTGGAAGAACAGAAACATTGGTGAACAGCACCAATAACTTCCACACTCGCACTGAATGAGGAACTTCATCTTAATACAGGGAAAAGGGACAATTCTTTCATAGTCGAGAATCAAATACAGTGACAGGATATAGTAAAATTTATATTTTTATTTTTTTTTAAAGCTGGAAGAGGCCAAACATTATATTTGCTGGTTAGGTTTAATATCTGAACTTCTTTCCAAGTCTTACATTTTACCGAAATAAATGGTGCTTAAATCGAGCTCTCTAGGCATTTCACAGTGATTGATTGATTAGCCTGGTTAAGGCTACTCAGGGAGGATGTCAGGAGTGGGGCAAAGGCGTGAGAGCAGCTGCTTTCAGGGCCCTGGCCTCAATCTTGAGTGTTGCCATAGTGACAGCTGCCAGCAGGAACCCACTGGGGGCCCAGTAGGAGCGCTGGCTGCCAGAGCTTTGTATCAGACGTGTGCCACCCCCCGCCTTTCAGAAATAAGCATAATGAAGTCTTTAGCCAGGGTGTTTCTGCTCACTAACCTGAGGGACAGTTTATTCTCACTTGAACTGTTGATTGCTAGATGTTAGTTCAGACAGATCAACATTATTTTCTCTTTTCTCCTCTACTCTTCCTCTCATAGTAATTTTCATATCATATGCCATCCTTTCCCCCATTTTATAGTACGTATTTAACAGCTATTAATGGAACGATTTCAATTTATAAATGTAAATATAATGAAAAATCCAAAGATACAAATAAGTCCTCTAACAGTGCTTCCCAAAAGAACTTTCTATGATGATGGAAATGTTCCATGTCTATGCTGTTCCATACAGTACCCACTCGCCACCAGTGACTACTCAGCACTTGAAATGTGGCCAGTGCAACTGAGTAACTAAATTATCTAATTGATTTAATTTTAGTTCATTTTAATTTTAAATAGCTACATGTGGCTAGGACTACTGCATTGAACAGCACAGTTCCAGGATCGTATTTAAGTCCACGGAGTGGGACCAGAGTTGGCTGGCCAGGGAGGAGCCATACTTAGCAGAATCCTCTCATTCAAAGTAGCATGTTTGTTATCTGCTCTAATGCATATTGTTATTATTGCTGCATAAGGTGTGCCTTGTCTTGCACTAACTGGCTCTTGTAAATTTAATTATGTAACTAAAGAGGAGGAGAGAGCGCACGACAATCTGGGCCATTACGGGTGATAATCCTCTAGAAGCAAGCCTTAAAAGGGAAAGATGTTACTGTTTCTGAATAGTATATTAGACACATTACTGTGATTCTGCAAAAGAACCAGATGCTGACTAGAAGTCATCAGTTCTAGTCCCACATTTCATGCTAGTTTACTGTATTGCTTAGCGAAGACACTCATCAGGAGGGCTTTTTTTTTTTTTCCTAAATTCCTCCTCTATAAAAAGGGGTATGGTAATATTCACTGTGTGCTCTCTAATATGACAGGGGCTTTAGGTAATTCTCATTTATTCCTTTTAACAAATCCATAAATTAGGGATTATTAGGCACATTGTACAGATGAGGAAACTTAAGCTTAGAAGGGTTAAGTGCCTAAGATTTCCCAGCTAATAACTGGAAGAATCAAAATGTATTCAAACCCAAGTCTGCCTGTCTCCAAAGCCCAAGTTATTCCTGCTAAATCCCATTAGAATGTTTCTAAAAATCCCTTCCTACTCTTAATCATCACTAAAGTGAGTGCCATGTATTAAATATATTGAATGAGCCTTACATACAACCAAAAATAGGATGCTTAACTGTTCTCTATTTTTTAAAACATGATAATAACTGAAACTATTAGACATTTCCTGACCTGAACCCATCTAAACTTTTCTAATTCAGTGGCTTTCCACCCTGGCTTCACGTTAGAATTATTTGGAGAATTTTTAGAAATACCGATGCCAGAGATTCTTTCAAATGACTTAAATCACAATCTCTAGGAACAGGGCCTAAGGACATTTTTAAGTCCCTCGGGTGATATCAATGTGCAGGTCATGCCGAGAACCACTGTCCTGATGAAAGTGGCAAATCTGCTTCTGTTGAGCCACCTGCTAGAATTTCAGGAACCTGCCTCCAGGAGAAAGTGAGAAAAAAATCAGACATCTTGGTTGATCTATTTCATTTTATGGATTCATGCTAGGAGAAACTGCTGATTTGAGATAAGAAAGCCATCTCACGCAAACAAGCCTTTCCTCCTCAATACTGACTAACTATGATGCAAGAGGAATTTTTCATTCCCTCTCAGGGCTCAGAAGCCTCTGCAATATGCACAGCTGGAAGGAAAGTAGTACAAAGAGGATAATTATCTGATAGGAGAAGGAAGGACTTAGCAACTTTGCTCTGATTTTCTTTCCATGTGCATGGGTGCTATAGCAATACCTGTTTGCGCTCAGGTTGCAACAGGGTCTAAAAGGTTTCCCTGCTGATAGGCAATGCCACAGGAAAGTAGGTTTTATAAAGCAGGAATTCCCCCAAGGAGCAAAGAAGTTGAATATCTAGGGTGGTTCCAGACTAGAAGAACAGGCTTGCCTACACTCTTATACCTAAACTAACTCCTTTTTCTTCTTCTTTTTTTGATTCAAATTCTACGTAGAATCTTCTCTTACAAAAGAACAGGCCAGGTGCCACGGTGCATACCTGTACCCCTAGCTACTCAGAAGGCTGAGGTGGAAGGATAGCTTGAGCCCAGGAGTTTGAGGCAACACAAGACTTTGTCTTTAAAAACAAAAACGTAAGTGTAGACAAAAAATCTCAGTAGCTCCTAACACTGCTCAGCTTTCATTTGATTTTTAAAGATGTTAATATTTACCTTGAAACACTGTTTTATTAATTTCACTCCTAGACTCATCCTCAAGAATCTTTAGTGACATGCCACTTCTCACAGCAGTGCACTTCAAACTTGGAAAAAATTGTCTAAAGTGCATATCCCGGACCCCATTCTACAATGGCACACACTAAAAGTCTATGCTTAATGATTCCAATAAATCTGTTACAGGTGATTGAGGTAGGCTGTATAATAGCTCACCAAAGATGTCCACATTATAACACCCAGAACCTACGAATATGTTACCTTAAATGGCAAAAGGACTTTGCGGATGTGATTAAGTTAAGAATCTTGCGAAGGAAGACTGTCTTGGTTATCCAGCGGGCACAGTGTAATCACAAGGGCCCTTTTGGGGGGAAGCAAGAAGGTCAAAGTCAGAAAAAGAAATGTGATGATGGAGCCTAAGGTTAGAGTGATGCACTTTGAGAATGAAGGAAAGAGCCATGAGTCAAAGAATGCAGACAGCCTCTAGAAGCTGGAAAAGCAAGGAAACAGATTCTCAGATTGTCTTCTAAAGACATCAGAAGGAATGCTGCCCTGTTGACATCTTGATTTTAGACTTCTGACCTCTAGAACTGTAAAATAATACACGGGTGTTGTTTTATGTCACTAAGTAGGTGGTAATTTGTTACAGCAGTAACAGGAAACTAATACAGTGATCCATGAAGCAGAACATTACCCCAAATAAAACACTTTCTGTAGAAACAAATTCAGTACCTCTCATGATTGTAGAGCATCCCAGAGTACAAGGATTGAAGGGAAATTATCCAACTTCACTCAGGGATTTAGAGAAAGCCCAGGACAAAAGTGGAATTCTCTTAGTTTGGTTCTCTTTATCCTGGCATTCAAGGTACCCTCCCCAATCAACATGTCCTATTCCTATATCCTTACCCTTATGGGCAAGTAGAATAGTGGACACATTTTTTTCCCCCTGTGTAAGCCCCATCAATTCAGTTTCACTACCTTGGTCCATATCCTTTCCTATTCCTTAAGTCCTTACATTCTTGAATGTTACATTTCACTTATGGTCAAGTCTTACTTCTCCCTCAGCTCTCCAGCATCAGGTGAGCACTGATCTTGGAACTCTTGTGTCAGCACAGCCGCCCTTTAAAGATTATGGTGAATAATTCTCAGTCTATTTATTCCTCAGTATGATGATCCAATTAGCTCTGGGGCTTGTGGATACTCCCTAAAGTAATATTGAGGAAAAAATGGGTGACTAAAGCACTTTATCCAAGTCAAGTACTTAGATTTTCAAGTTTTTCCTTTTTATAAACTGTTTCAGTTATTTCAACAACTTTTTGAAAATTATTACCCAATAAGCTTTAATTACTTGTTTTGTTAGTATAGATATCTGTCTTCCTAGTACATCAGTTACAATCTTCTGTTATTTGATTTGTAGATGACAACTCAATATTTACATCTCGGTGGGGTAACGCAGCCTTTTAAAACATATTTCTTATTGACATGTAACTTACATACCATAAAATTCACCATTTTAAAGTGTACTTTTAAGTATATTCACAGAGTTGTGCAACCATCACCATTATTTAACTCCAAACATTTTCATTATCCCAAAAGGAAGCCCGTTAACTATTAGTAGACACTCCCCATTCTTCTTCTTCTGCCCAATCCACTGGCAATTGACAATTCACTTTCTCACAGTATAGATTTGCCTATTCTGGATGTCTCATGGAAATTAAATCACCCAAAAAGTGGTCTTTTGTGGCTACCTTCTTTCAGTTTGCATAACAGTTTCAAGTTTCATCCCTGTTGTCACAGGTAGTAGAATCTCACTTCCTTTTATGACTAAACAATATTCCATTGTATAAATATACCGCCTTTTTAATCCATTTATCATTGGTGGAAATTTGGGTTGTTTCCATTTTTTAGCTAATATGAATATTAGCAAATGTTACTATGAACATTTATGCAAAAATTTTTGTTTTGTGTATGTGTCTGTAAAAAAATATATTTTCAGTACTATTAGGCATATACCTAAGAGTAGAGTTGTTAGGTCATATGATAACATACGCAAAACATTTTGAGGTTCTGCCAAACTGCTTTCCACATTTTCAGTGGCTGCACATTTTACATTAGCACAAGCAATGCGTAAGGATTCCAATTTTTCCACATCCTTGCTAACACTTGTTATTTTCCTTTTTTTTTTTTTTTTATTATAGCCATCCTTTTGGGTTCAAAGTGGTATCTCATTGTAGTCTTAATTTGCGTTGCCCTGATGGATAATGTGCTGAACATCTTTTCATGTGCTTTAGTGGCCATTTGTATATCTTTCTGGAGAAATATCTATTCAAATTCGTTGCCCATTTTTAAATCAAGGTCTTTTTTTTCCCTTTTGTATAGAGAACCCATGCTTTTAAATTAAAGTAAGAGTCCAAAAATTGGAGCATACCTCCCAGGTTCTAGCTAGCATCTTGTCTTCTTTTCACGGAGTTATTTGTGTATTTCAGGTCATGCTCAGTTTTTGCATAGTTCTCAGCTCACCTCATCATTTGCATAGTAGCCTCATTGCTACCACAGATAGGAAAGAGAAGGTCTGAATCTATATTGCTTCCAAAGGAACAGCATTTTAGCAGCACTTACCTAGTAGTAACACCTATTTAAATTAAAATACTAGCACTGCCACCCACCATCAAGAGATCCTTGGCAGAGATGTTTAACGTACTGAGTCTCTCCCATCATTGGGAAAATGGAAACAGTAGTAAGACCTAGAGAACTAAAAATAATACTGTATCTAGCACTGTATTTCTCACAATAGGATATCAAGAAATGTTACCTGCCTTTCCGTTCCTTAAATATCTGTTTCAGTTACAACTTCATTATGGATAGGTAGCAGGGAGAGATATTAAGTAAGAGATTACCTAAAGAAAAAACACTGGGGAATGTAAAATAAGGATCCTCATTGAGTTGGATATCAGTCCATGAAGGTGTTTCACTGCATGAGTGATTTGGAGAGTCAGCACCATTTGGGAGTCTTCCCAATTTCCCCTTTCCATGGGCATTATTCCCCAAACTTAGTTGGGTATGGATATTATTTGAGAATAGAGATCCTGGAATCCACTTCAGACCTCTAGGTAGGAACCTGGGGATTTGGGTCTTAACATGTTCTACAGGGACCCTCGTGATTGGGCCAAATATAGAAAAATGGTGTTGTATCTTTTCTTTCTTTCCCAGGAAGACTAAAAGCCTCAAAGTTGAACATAAAAGATAGTTAGAATATAGTTGGTTTGACTGGGATAGAAGTGATGCTAAATAGTTTAACAGGAAATTTAGTCAACACTGCAGGGAGGGGGTGCTAAAGACCTATTGTGTCAAGCACAAGGAAGGTAAGGACTTGCTCAGGCTACACTCAGTCAAATGCTGTAGGTGTTTGGGAGAGGAAATTTAAGACTCCCCACTTCTCGGCCAGGGCCAAGTTTCCTCTAGTATGGCTGTAACTGAGTATGTGCACAACTGAAAGTTGTTTTGATTCAAAGTGACAAATGCACGATACATTTCTTAGTTTAGCCTTTGTTCCTAAAATTATCTCTAAATTAGTTGGTTAGAACCACTTAAATATTAAATATCTTTTAGGAGATATAGTAAATGTTTAAAATGGTTAATATGCCTTTAGATTTTTACAGCATATTAAACGTCTACTTGAAATAAAAGCCAAAGAACAGTTCAAATAGAATCTTAAGTTCTGGAAATAGAAGGTCATGGGGAGAAGGAAGGAAGAAGGTACCAAGAGGTGAGGAAAGAAGAAACAAAGGGACTCTGCATTTTCTGATGTAGGGTCTGCCATAAGGAAAATGTTTTTACATCTTTCATTGTCTTTTTTGCATATGTCTCCTCTGTCCTGTAGTGCCCTTACAGCTGACTACAAGTAGGCTGGGCACATCACAACCAAAGCTCTCCTGTACTTAGCAAACAAACCCTTTATTACTTCAACACAAAATCTCAGGTAAATTTATAATGAAAGCCTTGATCTCATTTGTAACTTTCTTGTCATCTCAACAGAATCTACCTTATTTTATGGAGGCTGTCACTTAAGATACATACGTGAGGTCTGTCTGGAAAGTATCCAGTCATGTAATATGAAAAATTATGAAAATTATGACTGGATACTTTCCAGACAGACTTTCATATACACACCCCCACAAAATTTAGGCAAAATTAGGCAATATAAAAAACAGAAGAACAGCAACAACAATGAAATCAGGCTATAGGCAGGAATGCCAGTCTCTAACATTATCCCACTTTTCAAAAAAACTTGAGTGGCTCTATTGCTTATAGTGTCTATAATTGTCTGAAATGTGAAATTGCTTATCAAATCCTAAAAAACTCAAATTCCCGTCATCCGTATAGTCTCAATTTTCTTAAATGGGAACCATTTGAAATAATTTTAAGTTACAAAGGATCTCAATAATGCCCACCTTTCGGTAATATGTCAGTTAAGAGAGATGGATCCAATCCTTTATGTGAGTTTTTGTCACAGCATTTTTATTATACTTAGTGAAAAGTAGGGTTAAAAATAGATATTCACAGTTATTTTGTTTTTGTTTTATAATATTTTTAGTTTTTTGTAGCTGTTGTTTTCTTCTAATGTTTTATTTTTATGTAATTTAAGGTTTATAGAAAAGTTGCAAGACTGGATGTTTGTATCTCCCCAAATTCATATGTTGAAATCCTAACTTCCAATGTAATGGTGATTGGAAGTGGGGTACTTAGGTCATGAGGGTGGACCCCTCATGAATGGGATTAGTGCTTTTATAAAGGGGACGGCAGAGAGCTCTCTTAACCTCTTTCTGCCATGTGAGGAGACAATGAGAAGATGGACGTCTACAACTCAGAAGAGGACCCTCACCAGAACCCAATGGTGCTGGCACCCTGATCTCCAACTCTCAGCCTCCGAAGCTGTGAGAAATAAATTTCTGTTGTTTATAAGCCCCCCAGCATTTTGTTATAGTACTCTAAGCTAAGTAGCACAGAAAGTTTCCATATACCCTTGACCCAAATTCCCCAAATATTTAATTTGACCATGTTTGTTTTATCTCACACACATTTTTCTCCCTGAATCGTTTTAGTCTAAGTGGCAGAAACGATGCCCCTTCACCACTAAATTCTTCAACGTTCCATTGTGATTTGGATCCACTCTGCCAGGTGGTGAGTCTTCAAACCCTCTGAAGCACACAAGATGGAGGCTTATAACCTCTCTCCCCAGGCTTTGAGATCAACATTAGAGTTAAGCTTCTAATGGCTGGAACATCTTCTTGGGAATGTGAAGCATCTTCTGCACTCCCTTGAAAAAAATAAGGCAGTAGCTATTGTTCACTCCCTCAGGGCCTTTGCTATCTGATGCTTTTCAACATTCGAAGCTGCTCCAGTATTTAAAAAAAAAAAAAAA
>RJWJ010017941.1:0-32264 GCA_004363605.1 Indri indri
TCCAACAGATACAGTTATTGACACAGTGATAGTGTATAAATTGTTTTTGAATCTTTATAGATCTGTTATAGACCCTTTATTGCAAGGAAAAACAATCCAAAAAAAATTTTCCTCAAGGTTGCTTTTGAAACATTTAAAAATTCTTAGTATTTTTCTTTTCATATTTGGGTATCTGAGTTACCACCTTTTAAACACCGCATGTTAGTTAACTGGCATATTAGATCTCAAAGGGTATAAAATATCTTTTGGGAATATCTCCATAAATCTCATAGGATAAGCCATATTTCCTTCATCAGATTATTTATTAATTACAGTTTACCTGAAAGGTGAATTAAATCACTTTGGTGATAACTGGCCATTTAAGAGTGGGCTGCTTTTGAAGCACAGGACGGACCTTTCTCAGTGCTTTGGTGTAGCTGAGTAACAGTTCCAGCTCTGGTCACTAGGTGGTGCCTCCCTGTCACATTTGCTTTCCCATTCTGTTTCCAAAAAAACGTCCAATCTTCAGTTTTTCCTTAGGGAGGAGTCACAGAGCATGGGCAGTGCTTCAGGATGCAAGTAGCCCAGTTCATGTGGACCTTTTTGAAGAGAAACACACACTTTTTAGTATTCGTGAGAGTTGATTGTGCAGGTATTTCTTTAGAAGAGGACCTCCTCCTGCAAGAAGCAGCCCTTTGCTAACTACAATAAAAATTTCCTGCATCTTATTAGCTCTATGTAGAAGGAAATTTCTAACATTTCCCTGTTAAGCAACCACACGAGGTGGAGCCACGAATCAGTGGGAAGTTAGTGGGAAGTGCATGCTGCTCATGGAGGAAATATGTGGCTTCCTTGATGAGTGGCCGTCTATGGCTTTGGGGCCTCAGTTAAATAATGAAGCTGCAGTATTTGAAAGGGCAAAGCTCAAAGATTCGGAATCCATGAAAGGAGACCTGAATGAACTTGTTCCCAAATCCTAACATTTCCACAGGAGATAGCCGTTGGCATCTAAAGGATGCGAAGCATTCGGGGATGCCTCATAGCGAGGATATATGGAGCTGATGGCCTGAGACAGAACTGGCCGGAGATATGAAGAGATTTTTCAAATACAATTTAGACAAATTTATGAATGATGAACTCACACATGGCCCCTAAAAGAAACTGCAAAGTAAAACTACACTTTAAAAGGGCTCTGGGCAGGGCGGGGGGCGGGGGGGGGGATCTCTTGTGGCAAATCCCAGGGGCCTCAGCTGGCAGCAAAATGCCATGTTTGGGTCTGACATTGAGGTTCTATTTCTGTGTGGTCTTACTCTGGGCTGCTATAACAAAATACCATAAATTGGGTGGCTTAGAAACAACAGAAAATTATTTCTCATAGTTGTAGAGGCTGGGAAGCCCAAGATCAAGGTGCCGGCAGATTTGGCATCTGGTAAGAGTCCACTTTTGTAGTGTCTTCACGTGGTGGAAGCACGGGGGACTCTGGGGTCTTTTTATGGGTGCTAATCCCATTCATGAGGGCTCCACCCGCATGACCTAATCACCTCCCAAAGGCCCCAACCCCTAATACCTTCACTGTCGGGGTATGGATTTTAACATGACTTTAGTGGGTCATAAACAGTCCACAGCATGTGTGCTGTGAGATCTGCCTATGGGGCTTTAGATAGGGAACCTGTTTACATAGGTTGGGCGCCGTATCAGTCAACCATCCTCTACTGATGGTTCTCTAGACACTCAGAATTTATCGCTGCAGCACGCCCTATGTCACGATTGCATCCTAAGCATCTGTACCTTGCTTTGTCAGCACTCCTCCCTTTGCCCCAGTAATTCCTCATGGGAAGATGCCGTGTTACTTATTTCTGTCACCCACTTTGTCCCTAGCACAATGTCTTGCACACAGAGGCTGTCATGTATTTGCAGAGCTAATGCCAGGGGTGTCTTGAAGGTTTTGGGGGATTTTGTAGAATTCCAGGGACCGGCAGTTAAGGTGGCTGCAGGGAGCTAATATACAGAAATTGGCTTCGAGTAAATATTTGCCTGTAGCACCATGGTAATCTGATTTCTGCACATTGCTGAGGAACAACTCTGGTTTATAGTGCTTATGGTGCTTATAAAAAGATTTTTTAAAAGATCTTATGCTTCAAGATTTAAAAATGTGAAAATATCTCCTCTATGCCACACAACTTAGTTCCCCTGTATGTTTTTCTTAATACCTTATGCCAAAATTGCATTTATTTTTGGCGCCTCATCAGCTAAGGAATATGCAAATGATTTTAATTCAGCGTGTAAGCAATGAGTAGAAAATGAGCTGTATCTGATGCAGCTTTTCAAATACAAGATCAAAAGAGCTTAAAAATGAAGGCAGATTCCTTCATTTCTGTTCTTAAGCTTCTCCTCTGTCCATGCTATAACTGATGAAAGCACTTTTTTTTTTTTAGAGATGGGGTCTCACTCTGTTGGCCAGGCTGGAGTGCAGTGGTGCGATCACAGCTCACTGCAACCTCGAACTCCTAGGTTCAAGTGATCCATCTCAGCCTCCTGAGTAGCTGGGACTACAAGCTGGTGCAACCATGCCTGGCTAATTTTTTTTATTTTTTGTGGAGATGGGGTCTGGCTATGTTGCCCAGGCTGGTCTTGAACTCCTGAACTCAAGCGATCTTCCTGCCTTGGCCTCCCAAAATTCTGGGATTACAGGTGTGAGCCACCAAGCCCAGCTAAGAAAGCTCTTTTGATAGAGTATGAAATATCGCAAAAGTGTCAGAGCGTATATAAATTTTTTTTATTGTATATACTTAGAGTGTTCAACATGATGTTTTGATATACATATTGAAATGGTTACTACAGTCAAGAAAATTAACATATCCATCATCTCACCTTTACCCTTTTTTTTTGTAGTAAGACCACTTAAAATCTACTCTCAGCAAATTTCCAGTGCACAATACGGTAACTATGGTCCTCGTGCTATACATTAGCTCTGTAAGTTAATTTTATAACCTAGGCAGATTTCACACAAAATCTTAGATGTGAAATATTGAAATTGTCATCTATAAATGTAACATTGCTTTTATGCAAAATAAAGAATCTTTGACTGAGACAGACACCGGATGTAATTTACTAAGAGGCTCCGTGAGGGCAGGGCTGTGGTTCTCTGCAGCAGACCAGCTTCAAGAGCCCTGCCTGGCACACAGTAGGCGCACAGTGACTATTTGATAAATGAATAATGAGAAACCACTGGGAGCAAGCTAAACACCTAACAGTATTGCAAAATATCATTTTTAAATAAATTGATAGCATGCACCTGGACTACTACATCTCTCCTTTCAGATACTTAATGGTATGAACACACTATAGTAAAAACCAGCACCTCCTTCCCACAAAAAACAAGCAAAAAAACCTCAGCAAACAACGAGCAAAAGGACCAAATGCCAAAACTGTCCAAAGATGGTGAGTAAGGGAAGAAAAAAAGTATTGCTAAGGTGTGCAAGGCTACTCCCACAAATGGTCCAGGAACTCTCACAGGTAAGAAAAATAGATTAATTGGGAGAAGAGGGATATCCTGTCTTTTTGCCTGTTACCGCTGGGGCAAGTGGAAAGGAGGGGAGAGACCAGCGGGAGAAGCTAGTGAACACCCAGGAGGGTTTCTCTGATGGATATGGAGAGAGGATCCAAAGCCCAGGGGACCCCCTCAGGTCATGAAATCACTCCCTAACCAGGGGAAGGAATGCTTAGCTCAGGACATTTAGAAAATCTTCGGAAATCAGAGACCAGATATTGCAGCAAATGTACACTCTCAGCTGAGCTCCTCCCTGCGTCACTCCTAGCAACTGGGCCACAGAACATTGAATAGAACACAAAATACAACTTTCAACATGCTCAGAGAGAAAACATAAACAGGAATTCCTTCACACAATATCATGGAATTGTCCACTCACACGAGAACAAAATAAAATGACACACCACCAGCTAGAATGACTATCATAAAAAAGACAGTAACAAGCGTTAGTGAGGATGTGGAGACATCGGGACCCTCATATGCTGCTGGTGGGGATGTAAAATGGTGCAGCCCCTTTGAAAAACAGTCTGGCAGGTCTTAAAAATGTTAAACAGAGTTACCATGTGAGTCAACAATTCTACTTCTAGGTATATGCCCAAGAGAAGTGAAAACATATGTTGTAAATGTTGTCAGCACCAAAATGGAGTCAGCTGTGTTAAACCCTAACAAAATGGGGCGGAAGCCATACAGGAGGGGCCCTCAGGCATACATGCCTGTGATAAGAAATGTTACAAGAGCTCTCCGGGAACCACAAATTTCCAAATAATTTGCTTCTGTGAAGACATCTTCCCAGCAACAGCCAGTGTTACCAATGAGTAATTGCCAGCTCCTGCTGTGAGCATCAATGACCAGTGGTTTCTGTCCCAAAACAGCTTATGTGGATTTCTCCTTTTTGCCTTTATAAGCTTGCCTTGACCCCAGACTCCTTGGATGCACCTGTGGTTCACCACAGCACGCGTATCTCAAATTGCTGTCCCCCACTAATCCCGAATGAACCCTTTCTTTGGATGGCCTATCTCACTATTGTTATCTTAGGTTGACAACATACTCTCAAAAACTTGTTCATGGCAGCATTATTCATAACAGTAAAAAAGTAGAGACAACCCGAATGTCTAACTGATGAATAATAGTACATAAACAAAATGTGGTATATTCATACAATGGAATATTATTCCACCTTGAAAAAGAAGTGATACATGCTATAACATGAATAAACCTCACAAACACTGTGCTAAGTGAAAAAAGGCCAGTTACACTTTAAGCTGGTGAACTTCATGGCATATAAATTATTTCTCAATAAAGCTATTTTTAACAAAAGAAATGGCTCAGCACCTGTATATACATATTACAGCAGGCGGAATGAGACAACACAGAAGAAAGGAAAGGGAGGAAGGAATATAGTCTGTAAAAGAAAGATGAAGAACTCATCCTGAGGAAAATTTAAACCAGGAAACAGAAGAAAAGCGCCTACCAAATTTTTGTGTCCTATAGAACACTGAAGTGCATTCTTTCATTTAGTAAAAACACCGAGCCCCTATTATGTGACATTCATTTTCATACACACTAGCATATCAGGAAATAGCAGTAAGCAAGTCCTTCTTTTCATGGAGCTTATATTCTTGTGTACAAAAATATAAGCACAAAAATATTGATTCCATTGAACCCCTTCCATCATGGAGGGGGCATTAATTTGTCCACACTGGAACACACTCCTATTATGAATGTGGATTTGCCTTCCCTAGACTTAGTCACCGTTTCACACAAGATTGTTTCTGATCAAAGAACTCATTTCACAGCAAAAAAATGTGGCTCCCACAGTGAGTTCATGGCAAGAAAGTGGAAAATGGCCCTGATAGTAGCCAGGCTGTTATTTTAACCACTAAATATAAAAAATGCTCACAGAATACAAACAATACTCTTTTTTTCTAGTTTCTTAAGGTGAAAGCTTGAGTCATTGATTTAAGACATTTCTCATTTTCTAATATAAGTATTTAATGCTATTTACCTCTGTGCTTTGGGTATATCTTACAAATTCTGTTGTATACAGTTAAAGATATTTTATAATTCCACTTTGAATTCCTTTTGACCAAAGGATTATTTTAAATTAATCATTTTGAATGATTTAAATGATTTATTTAAAATGATTATTTAAAAATGTCCCCAAATATATGGGTATTTTCAAGATATATTTTGGTAATTAGTATCTAGTTGAATTTCATTGTGGTAAGAGAATAAAATTATATTATTTTAAATTTGTTGATTTGCTTTATGGCTCAAATGTGGTCTCTCTTGATAAATGTTATGTGTACACTTGTACACTTGAAAAGAATGTGTATTCTACTGGTCCAGGGAATGTGTTTTATAAATGACAACTAGATCAGGTTGGTTGACAGTATTTTTCAGGATTTCTGTATCCTGTCAATATTCTCTCTACCTATTCTGTCAGTTACTGACAGAGGAATGTTGTAGTCTCCAACTATTAATATAGTGCTGGGTTTATATATTTCTCTTTTCAGTTCTATCAATTTTTGCTTAAAATATTTCAAAACTGTATTGTTAGGCATACACATTTAAGATAGTGATGTCTCCTTTTTTATTGTGACAAAATGTACATAATATTTAGTATTTTTAGGTGTACAGTTCAGTGGCATTAAGCACATTCACATATTGTGCAACTCTCACCACAGTCCATATCCAGAACTTTTTCATCTTCCCAAACTGAAACTCTGTCCTTATTAAATAATAACTTGCAATGTCACCCCCAACCTTTGGCAACCAAGATTCTATTTTCTATTTCTATGAATCTAACTACTCTAGGTACCACACATAGGTGGAATCATACCAATATTTGTCCTTTTGTATCATGATGTCTTTAAGATTCATCTATATCATAGCATATGTCAGAATTTCTTTCTTTTTTAAAGCTGAATAATATTCTGTTGTGTGTACATACCACATTTTGTTTTTCTATTCATATGACAATGGGCATTTGGGTTGTTTCTACCTTTGGGCTATTGTGAATGCTGCTATAAATACTGATGTACAAATATCTGTTTGATTTCTTCCTTTCAATTATTTTGAGTATATACCCAGAAATAGAATTGCTGGATTATATGGTAATTATATGTTTAATTTTTTGAGGAATCTGTAATGTCTTCTTGATTAATTGGCTCCTTTATTATACGGTAATGTCCCTCTTTATCCCTAGTGTTATTCCTTGTTCTAAAATCTACTTTTTCTGATATTAGTATAAACACTCCCATTTTAATTTTATTAGTTTTTGCTTGATATGTCTTTTTCCATCCTTTTACTTTCGTAGCCTATCTATATTTAAACTGAAGTTTTAATTTATACTTAAAATGAATTTCTTTTAGACAGCATGTATTGGGTCTTAGCTAGTCATCTAATCTGACAATCTCTGCCTTTTAGTTGGGGCTTTTAGACTGTTTACATTTAATGTTACTAGTGACATGATTGGATTTAATTCTACCATCTTGTTAGTTATTCTCTATTTGTTCTGTCTGTTCCTTCTCCTCTTTTCTCTCTTTCTTTCATTTTTTCTTTTTTGTCTATTTTAGGACTAGTTGAAATTTTAAAAAATGATTTTCAGCCATTTTTCTTCACATTTTTTCAGCTCTACACTCTCACTCCTCTTTTTCCGAGACTCCAATGATACAAATGCTAGATTTTTTTTGTTATCATTCCATAGGTTACTGAGGTATTGTTTATTTTGTTTGTGTGTTTTCATCTATTTTCTCTCTGTTGTTCAGATGGGAAATTTCTATTGATCTGTCTTTAAGTTCACTGATTCTTCTTTTCTCTACAGTCTCCAATCTACTACTGAGCCCATTTAGTGAGCTTTTAATTTCAATTATTTATTTTTTTGTTATATAATTTCCCTTGGTACTTTTTTATATTTTTATTTATTTGCTGATTTTTCTAGTTGTTGTCTTAAGAGTGTTAATAATTGCTGAATGAAACATTTTTAGATTGTTGCTTTAAAATTCTTGTCCGATAATCCCAACGTACGTCATCTCAATGTTGGCACCTTTTGATTATCTTTTCTCATTCATGTTGTGAATGTCCTGATCTTGGTATAATGAGCGATTTTTTAATTGTACCCTGGACATTTTGATATGCTGTTGTAAGACTTGTCTACTCTTTTATTCTTCTTTTTAAATTCTTCTTCCTCTTGGGTGTAGTCTATAGGTCCAGGTGGGTGTACATGCTCAGCTCCCTGTTGGACCTCACTGACACCACCCTGACAAAAGTGGAGTGTTGACTTATGCTGCCTTGTTTCAGATGGGTATCACCTAACCATGAGAGTCCTTGAAAAAGCAAGCTGTTGTGATATGAACTGCCCATTAAGGGATATATTGCAGGATCTATGGGTGGCTTGTGGGAGCTGAGGCCCTCAATCCTACAACTGCAAGGAATTGAATTTTTCCCATAATCACATGAGCTTTAGAAGAAGACCCAGAAAGGAACACAGTCCCACCAACACCTGGACTGCAGCCTGATGAGACCCTGAAACAGAGAATCTAGCTAAGCCATGCCCAGAATTCTCATCCACAATACGTTATTTTAAGCTTCCAAGTTTCTGGTAATTTGTTATAAAGCAATAGAAAAGTAATATACCCTTTTTGTTGCTCTTCTTTATTCCAAATGTTCCAAGTTTCCTTCTGTTATAATTTCCTTTCTGTATGAATAACTTCCTTTAGCAAAAAAAAAAAAAATTTTTAAGAGATGGAGTCATGCTACATTGCCCAGGCTGGTCTCAAACTCCTGGGCTCAAGTGATCCTCCCACCTTGGCTTCCCAAATTGCACTGGGATTACAGGTGTAAACCACTACACCTGGACAGTTCTAAGTTTTTTTTATAAGTCTTTGTAAGTCTTCTTTTCCTGATTTAGAGTTTCTATTTTTTCTTTTTCTTTTTTTCCAGAGTATTTGTATTTACTTTTTGGAGCATTTTTATACTACCTCCTTTAAAAATCCTTGTCAGATAAGTATAACATCTGTATCATCTTAGTGTTGATGTCTATTGATTGTCTTTTTACATTCAAATTGAGATTTTCCTGGTCATAGTATGATGAGTAATTGTCAATTATAACCAGGACATTTTGAGTGCTATGTTATAAGATTCTGGTTTCTGTTTAAATCTTATTTCGGCAGACAGTCAACCTGTTCAGGTTCAGAATGCATGTTCTGGCACACTTTTGTGGGCTGTGATTCGAACACTGATTTAGTTTGCTACTCTGGTCTGCCCAGCTTATGTGTTGCCCAGAAGTCAATATGAAATGATAACAGTGTTTGACACTGTAGTTCAGTTCTCAAATCTTTCAATGTGTTGATTCTTGTTGGTTATGCATAGACTGCTTGAGGGTCTGCCCAGAAATTAATACACAGATTTAAAGAATCCCTTTCTCCAATTCCCTCCTCTCTGTAATCCTCCCCACCCCTGCTTTAACTGGGAGGGGATGGGGCACCGCCTCTTTGTTGCCGTTTGCTTAGTGAATGATGGGGATGGTCACAATCTCCGTAGCCAAAGCACCAGTGGGGTGGGAGAGGGGCACCACTTCTTTGCCAACATTTGTCTACTACAACACAGGGATGGTAGACAGGGATTCACTCTGCAGTCTCCACAATGACAGGCATGGGGGGAGGGGTGCCACTTCTTCTCGTGTTAGTGCAGGATCAGAATTGCTGACAGGGCTTCACCTGGAAGTTTGCGCAAAGTCCTGGTGTTGAGGAGAAGGGGTTCCTTCTCATTAGTGCAGAGCAGGAGTGGTCAAGAGGTCTCCACTGACAGTCACCAAGGCCATCCTCCAATTAGGGGGAGGCAGGGTGTCTCCTCATTAGTGCAGGGCAGGGCTGGGTGACAGGGCTCTGCCTTCAGTCCCGGCAGCTGCAGTGCTAAGTGAGACGGAGGGTGGGGTACCTTTTTCCGAGGTGTTCATCTGGAGTACAGTGTGTTCTATCTTGCAGGACTGCCCTTTATCAAGACCTTTGGCTAGAGAGAGCAAACTTTACTTGGAGCTTTTGGGGGTTTTGTTGTTGTTTTGTTTTGTTTTGTTTTTCCCTGTTGTCATTTCTGGGTGTGGGCCTCTCTAGTGCTCAGGCAATGATATGCAAGAGTTATTCCTCAAGGCTCAAGGTCCCCGGCCAGTTCACTTCTCTTCTCCACCTCTCAGTCTTCTGGTGGTTGCTTTATGTATTTTGTCCAGAGTTTGGGTAGAAATAGTGGGAGGAATAGGATGGGATGAGGTTACTCCGCTTTGTCTGGAACCATAAGCCATGAATTATTTTTATGTGTATTAAAAATAAGAAGAGTCTTTTCTATTTACCTCCATTGTTACCATTTCTGGTGCTCTTAATTTCTTGGTGTAGACCCAAGTTTCTGTCTGCTGTCATATTCCACGTAACAAAGAGTGAGGCTCCATTTCTATATTGGACCCTTTACAGCTTTCACGCCTCATTCTTCCTTCTTCCCCTTTTGCCCCACATCTGGGGCAAAGGCCCATAAGAGAGCTGATAAGAACACCTGCCCCTTCCTTCCCTTGGTGCCAGAAGGAAGTCAAAACCCCACAAACCCCACCCTGTGTGCTCAATCCCTTTCCTCAATCCCACCCCAGAGCCGCAACAAGGCCAAGTCCACCAACTGCTTTGCTCTTGCCATTTGTGCTGACGTACACCTGCACCTTCTCCCCGGGAAGTCCCATGGTGTGAGTAATAAATGTTCCCCTATCTTCTTGGTGCATGTGGCCTTATCAGTATCGACCTTTGAATTATTCCATTGGCAGAGGGCCCAACCCACCTTCCTCAGGGTGATAAAACACTCCTTCTGCCTGAAGAAATTTCTTTAACATTTCTTGTAATTCAGGTCTGCTGTCAATGAACTCTCTCAGCTTTTGCTTGTTTGAAAATGTCTTTATTTTCCCTTAATTTTGAAAGATATTTTTACTGAGTATAAAATTCTGGGTTGAGCATTTTTTCTTTCAACACCTTGAAGATGCCACTCCATTGTCTTTTGGCTTGCATAATTTCTGATTTCTGATCAGAAGTCTTCTGTAGTTGTTATCTTTGCTCCTCTGAATGTAATGTTCCCTCTTGTCTCCGTCTGCTTTCAAACTTTTCGTCTTCCACTTTTAGTAGTTTGACTATTTGTATAGGTGTGTGAGGTTTTTTGATCATGGTAGTGTTGGTGGTGGGTTTTTTAATTTTTATTTTTGGTATTTATTCTGCATGGGGTTGTCTCAGATTCTTGGCTCTGTGGTTTAATGCGTATTATTACTTTTGGAAAATTCTCGATATTACCTCTTCAAATATTTCTTTTTCCTCATTCTCTCTCTTCTTCTGAGACTCTAATTACATATATGTTAGACCATCTGATGATGTCCTATAGCTCTTGAATGCTCTGTTTTGCTTTTGTCACTATTTTCTCATTGTGTTTCTCTTTGTATAATTTTTATTGACCTATTTTTAAGTTTGTTGATTTTTCCAAAGCTGTATTCATGTTACTTAGGTGCCTGTCAAAAGAATTCTTTATCTGTATTATCATATATTTTATTTCTAGCATTTCTATTTTACTTTTTCTTATAGTTTTCATCTCTCTGGTGAAAACCCCATCTGTTCGTGCTTGTTACCTCCCTTTCCACTAGATACATTAACATATTAATTATAGTTATTTTAAAAATCCCTGTCTAATGGTTCCAACTATCTGGGTCATCAAGTTTATTTCTGTTGATTGCTTTATCTCTGGATTGTTTCCTCTTACTTTTTTTAAATTGTAATTTTTGATTGAATGCCAGGCATTGTGTGTAGAATAAGAGTAGAGATTGAGGTAAATAATATTTACCCCTGCAAATTATCATGTCTATTCTCTCTGGCTTTTAGTATATAAAGTTGAGTCAAATTAGTTAGGAATTGAGCTGGCTTTGGGTTTTGTTTGTTGCTATTGCTACCTTCAGTGCTGTTAAGGCTTTAAATTTTTCTAAATATGGAATTCTTCTACCTTGTGCTTACGTTGGGGGCTTGGGTGCTAGATGGTTTGTTTGTTTGTTTTGGTGTTCCTGATGCTCCCTTTACATTTTAGCTATTTCTGCATGCCCGTGCCACAGAGGGGCTCTTTCTATGATCTCACCTCTCCAAGGACAGACTCTCTTTACTTGTTACTCAGTGCTAGGCTTATAATGAGAGGAGAGTTTCTCTATTGTCCTGGTCCAACCTCATTCTTGGACAGATCCTAAACCTCAGTGTGGGGCTGTCTCAGCATCTCTGCCCTTCCTTCTCATTAAATTCTGTGACATCATATATTTTATTTCTAGCATTTCTATTTTACAAGAAATTAAATTCTGCCTTGTATCCATGGTTGGTCTTAGACAGGAGTTACTTATCCTGTTCTCCTTCAGTGGTAGCAGACCTCTGCTTGCTATTGCTATAGGATCCTGGGCCCCAAATTGTGTTGTACTTTTATCCCAAAAGTAGGAAGTTTTTGTATCTACCCTTCCCGTAGTAGCAACGGATTTTCCCCTGTGTCCTTGGGGCTAGGGTTTTCTCACCCCTCTCCCAGAGGCAGATGGGTTTTTCTTCTGCTTTCTACAAAAGCAATGGATTTTCCTTGTGCCCTGTGGATGGGAGGATTGGGTGCCCCTCCCTCAGTGTGTTAAGGCTTTTGCTGCATAGAACGGAAAGATCTGGGGGACATGGGTGGGGCTTTGTGCCTGTCGTCCAGCAGCAGCTGATCTTTTCCTGCACACTCACCTGCCACTGAGGGAGCTCTCCCAGTCTCCTGCAGCTCCTAAGATGTCTCTTGATAACACTCAAAGATCTTGAGAGCAAGCCCAAACTCCCTGAAGTCTGGGAGTTTGCTATTCCAAACTGACATCCTAGGCCACACTTGATCTTAAATAATTTGCTAAAATTTTAGCTGATATCTTCATACCTAACAGTGGCCACATGTTTTTCCTGAGGTCAGCCAAAGGTGAGACAGGCTATGTGCCTGACATCTCCCTGTAGTGCCTGCTCCCTCTTTGGAATTTAGTTTATTTGTTTGCCTTGCAGCCTCAGATCTCTGATAGACTAAAGAAAAATTATAATTTTGGTACACTATCCAGATTTTTCTCATTGTTCTTTGCAGTTTTCTACATCCCACATGGAAGCAGAAACGAGATGTTTTAAATTGAGATGTCTCAAAATCACTAACTCACTCTAATTTGTCTACAGAGCCGTCTATCAAGCACATTGTGTGAACTTTTTTCCCAATTATATTCTATATTTATAAAATGATTTTTAAAGAGTTTTCCAGTCATGCTTAAAAGCGCGAATGATCTTCTTTTCTTTTTATTTTGTAACCTAGTAACCAAGGTCATTAATGAAAGTCATAAACTTTTTTCCTTTGAAAAAAAATTGAGTCAACACATAATAAGGTTAATTTTTTTCTTTCCTTTGGAAACTCTTGCATTATCTTATTTCAAATTTATTTAAGCTCTCTGTAAACAATTAGGACAGCATCTCCCATGGATTTTAATAGACCTTATCATATGTTTTATTTTTCTTTTGTATGAGATCTGTTTCTCTGGGATAGTTAGTTCTGGAGTATGCACATAATGATAGAACATTTTTGTGATTACTTAATGTTCCAATTTCTATAGCTGTGTAACAAATTACCTCAAAGCTGAGCAGCATAAAATAGTTGCTTATTTTCATAGATACTGTGGATCAGACATTTGGACAGGCACAGCAGGAGGGCTTGTTTGTATTCTGTGATGCCTGGAGCCACAGCTGAAAGACTCAGAGGAGGGAACTGGAATCATCTAGAGGTTCATTAGTCACATGCCTGGAGGTCCCTCTCCACATGGGCCTCTCCGTGTGGCCTCTCTGTGCCCATCTGGGTTGGGCTTCCTCCCAGCTTGCTGGTCGGCCAGGTAGGCTGTGTTGCCTGCTCGAACCTGGCTCCAGAAGTCCTGCAGCATCGCTTCTACCACAATCTATTAATCGAGTCAGTTACCAAGGCCCAGCCAGCACCAAGCGAGGTAGACACAAACTCCAACTCTTATTGGGGGGGTAGGAAGATTCAAGAAAAGCATATGCAACTAGAAATAGTATAACGGCCAATTTTAGAAAATATCATTTGCTACAATTAATCTCCAAAGTCTTTCAAAAGATGGAGAAAAAGAAGGAAAAGAGGAGAAAAGAGGATGAGAGGGAATTGCCACAGTCTCCCTCGGAGCCCCTTCAGGGTCCCTCAGAACTTCCTAGTTCTTTTTTCTTTATGAGGATGGGTTATTAATTTGTAGTTATCCTTTTGTTCGCAATATCGACAAGTGTTTCTGTCAAAAGAGTTTGTATTTTTGTTTGTTTGTGTTTCCAAGGGTGTGTTAACCCTGTGTTCTTTTTAGGGTTATGCCAACTAGCTTTAATCCAGCAAGGTTTTGCACCTCCTGGCCCTGCTGCAAGACAGATTGACAGGAGGCAGTCAGGAAGGCCTGGCGTGTATGTGCCCAGCACGAGTCTGAACTCATCACTGACATCTTTCTTTTCTGACCTGGGTAGATTAATTTAGGTAGAAAATTTTAGAATCTGAGTTGAGTTTAGAGATCTCCTTGATTTTTTTCTGTTTGCTTTAAGATGCCTCTCAAAAATAACAATCCTGTCGGTGTCAAAAGTTACCCAAAGTGGCCACCGTAACTTCAAATTTTCATTGGTGAAATAAAGTCATTTACGTGGGTTAGAATTATTATGTGAAAACATGAATAAAGCAGGTGTTTGGCCTGAGAGAGGCACACACTTGGGCAGAGATGATCCCAGGAGAACTGCAGTAGTTGGTAAGAGCGATGCGTCCACACTCCCAGAACCTGTCACCGAACACGGCCTGAGGACCCTCCTGTTAGCTGTCTGCTTTCCGTGTCTTGAGTGTTGTTCATAAGTAAGAGGACATCCATGGGGAGAAGGCAGACCTGGGAGCTGCTTGAGAAGGAACATACTGGACTTATATCTGCCCCCTCCCCACAGACATCCTCCTACAGACAAACAACACTCAGTGCGCTGACAGGCTTACTGAAATATCTGGAATGCAGGCTCAAACTTACGTCCAACAGATGGTGACTCAAGGGGTCTCCGATGTGCTTGTGATAGCCAGTCAGTGTCCCAGCTGAGGACTGAGGGTCCCAGCTGAATCCTGGTGGAACCTCCACTTTTTGAAACCCACCAACCCCAGGCCACCAGAGGCATATCTGTCACCAAAAATGGCCAGTTTCTTTAGCTTGCTGCAGCAAGGGAGAAACTTCACTCCTGGCACGTCTGAACCCTCAGTGGTTCTTACCTTGCTGGGTTGCTGTAATCTCCCACTAACGGCACAGAGCTATCGGCTGTGCGTGTGAGAGGTGCCCTGGGGAGCCCCACTGCACTGGCAGCAGGCAACAGCCACGGCCATGTCCTCTGCCTCACAACCTCAATGTGCTGGGCCTCAGAGGCACAGCTGCAGCCCCTCCTGCTTTTGGACATGCCACCTCAGCCGCTGGGGTCACAGCGGCTCCCTGCAGTTGCCCCGGGGTTACCTCCGTGTCCACCTTTGCTCTCTTCCCCTTTCAATCCTCCAACTGCCTGTCTAACCTCCTTTGGCTTCATGCACCTAGTGTGGTTTCGGGGCATTTTTTTGCTTTATTTTGGACTGGACCCGACACGCACGACTCCTTCAGAAGCAGCACGTGTCCCCTCTGCCTGCTCCTTCTTTCCTCCTCCCTTCTGGCTGGAGCGGGGATGCATTCGTCACACAGCCACACGCTCAGGGAAGCGGAGCAGAAAGACAGCCACTCCCTGAGGACACAACAGAGCTCGCACCCCAGTTCTGCCTTCTTTTGCGTGAGACAGAAATAAAATTCTCTCTAGTTTAAGCCACGGTCTGTTACTCGCAGCCTAATGCCGTTCCTAACTGCCCCGGCCCTTCAGGGTCGGCCACAGCACGTCCTGGGTAAGGGGACAGCTGGTATCTGGTTATATGGGAAAGGAAATTCTTGGAGGAAAAGTAACTCAGCTAACTTTCGATGTGATAGCCATGAAAGCATTTTGTAAGTAGATAATGAAATCAGACATTGAAAAATCTTTGCTGGTGTGCAGCCCTGGTGAGGGAGGCTGTGGGTCGCCATCGGGGCCCGGGCCAGCCGTGACCCTCTCCCTCTCTCTTCCGTGCCAGAATGCAAGTGATGTGAGAGACCCGGTGGGAGGGTTCACAAGGAGGGAGGCAGCAAAGTGGTAGGAAGCTGGGGCTCCAGAGTTCTCGAATGCATCAGTGTGATCTTTAACCACTCAGGGAATCAGTGTTTCCATCTGTAAAATGGGGGCATTATCAGAAGCTATCTCATGGGGTTGATATACACACTGAATGAGACAGTCTATGTAAAAGTCAGCATAATACGTGATCTCCTTAGATGATATTTATGATCCACTCTAATTTACAACAAAAAATTGCCCCCTTTTATGCATTTACTGTTATTAGTTGCAATGATTTGTCCCTGTTCTTACAGCTTACAGTGCCCTCCAGGGTGACAGTCACCTAGAGGCAGGGTTTGGGTCTCAGCTTTGCAGCTCCTGGCTCTTGGGGGGCCAGAGGACTGACTCAACTCTCCAACTCCTGGAGGGGGCTGCAGATACAGAGCACCACGTCACTGCTGGCATTTCTGCAGATAAGAACCGCCCACCCGCTGCAGGCGCCCTGTACCCAGCAGCAGGTGCAACTCAGAAGGCTGCCTGGCGGGCAAGGGCGCCGGGCACAGGGCAACGAGCGGCTGCCACCTCAACTCCTGCATGGAGTATGGTGGGGTCACAGTCAACAGTAGCTCCAAGAGGCTGGACGTCTGCAGGGCTGTTGTGTGGAAACGCGGCCAGAGTGTGAAGATCGGCCCCACTATGTGGACCAGGGGCTGCCCGGGGTTAAGCAGGTGCAAATCCCTGCTTCCCCGGATCCCAGCTCCAGCCCTCTTTCCCCAAATCTGCAGACTCTGAACTAAGGGGATTACGATGCAATCGATTATGTGTCAGCTGAGCTGGAGCATTTCAATTGATGATGATGGTGTTCACCTCGGCATTTTGCTGTAATCGATCCCCACGCATCTTTGTGAATCGCTTCACCGACACGGTTACAACCGACCATTAAGAGCAGATGTGAGGCTGAAAGATGCAGTGACCTGGAGCCATTTCCTGTAGGGACCAAATGGTCACACTGCTGAGGTCATCCTGATTGCAGCCCCACGGAACGACCCATTTTCTGCCGTGAGGACCCGGAGTCACCAACGAAAATTAAATTGTGTTTTGAATATTTTGGTTAAGGATAAAAATGTTTCCGACAAAATGTTAATTTGTAAGTTTGAGTGATTACGGGGTAACCCGAGTTATCTGGAAAAATTAGATCTCATTGTTCCCTTCCAGGGCCAAATGAATGAGATGTCACTGCAGTAAACTCACTCTTTCATCAAGATCTCCTTCATGATGTACAATCTGAGGGTGTCAGACTTACAGCGGCCAGAGCGATTCATCCTGCAATTAACAGATTTGTCTGTTTCTACAAAACACGCATCTTCTCTGGTTCCGGATGGGGCCATCGCCTTGTCCTGCGTTATCACCATCACACACTTGCACGCACACACTCACCCATCATGCCTCCCTGGGTGGTAAAGTAGATCTTATCTCACCTGCCCAATGGCGATCAATCAGATAGCGGTGTACACGTTCTACATGTGGTTTCCAAGGCCTGTTTGCTGTTTGGTCGATGGCGGAGAGAGCTCATGAAGCAGGAAGGGCAGACGGGGAGGTGAGGAGACAAATGAGACCAGCTCCTTAAGGGAACGAGGTTCCGCCATTTTTCCCTGAGTGGCCTAAACTTGATGTTTAACAGTAGCTCTCATGTAATGAGCTCAGTGCCACACGTATGATATTGGATCCCACTAGTCTGATCTTATATGAGACATCTTCAGGGGCTGCTTTGCACTACTTCAAAATGCTAAATGATTATGCCGAATTTGGGACATATCTTTTTAAAATCTGGCTTCCCGGTGCAACTCCTGCCTTGCGTTGCCTGCTTTGAGGTCAGAACATTATCATGGTGAGCAGCTAAAATGGGTGAAAAAGGGGATTCTGGTGAATTATGTGTTCCGGTTAACTTTTGTGGATATCCAATTTTCAAAGAATGTAAGTGAATTAATTTATATAACTATGGATCTTTAGTTATAACCCCTATTTTTTCTCTGACTGCCTTTTACAAATCTGAGCCAGCGTGCCTGCTCCTGGGAGGTGTCCCTTCCCTTGGGGGAGCCGCTTGTGTTCCCCAACCAGGACAGGGCTGGAAGTCAAGTCCATAGTCCCGCAGGACGCGGGGCTGCGACACCTCCTGCCCCTCACTCAGCCGTTCCCTCCTGCCTCCCCCACTGTGCAGCCACCCCTGCAGCCTAAAATCCCGCCATGGCTTCTCATGGCTCCCAGGATTAGGTTCAAAGTCCCGGAGGGACTTCCCCTGTCTGTGCCACCCCGGTCTCCCCTTCCCACACTCACCGGCTCACTGTCCTCCCACCTGGAACCTTCTCCCTGGTTGGCTCTGCTCTTCCTGCAAGTCTTGGCTCAAATATCACCACATCTGGGGCCCCTGCCTGAGCCCCCCGGGGCCCTTCCTTCATGAGGTGGTGGATTATTAGTGTGGTGATCTGTGTACCTCCGCCTCCCACCTGCCTAGGAGCCCCACGTGGGCAGGGAGCATGCGTGCCAGGGTCACCATTTGATTCTCAGTGGCCACCACAGAGCTTTGTGCACAGCAGGTGTTCAGCACCTGTTGGATGACCAAGCCCAGGAGGACCTTCACATGGCCCCACGGTGGACGCGCAGTGAGCGCCACAGCTGCCTTCAGGGTGGACGGTGTCCTCCTGTGGCTGCGGCTGAGATGGTTTGGGGCATGTCTGGGCACTGACAGAGATAGAGCAGGGGAAGGGCAGACCCCAGCAGCACCACCCTGTGGCCGAGGCAGCATTTCCCCAGTCTAGGGGCCTGGAGACCCCACTCCAGCACCATAGGGGGTGGTGTCCTTCCGGGGAGGTGACAGCCTGATGACACAGATCTTGTTCCCAAGCCTCTGTGGGGGACAGGAGCCAGTCTACTGAAGCCCACCTCTCTGTGGGTGTTCCTCCATAGCTCCAACCTGAGCCAGGTGGGGAGCGGCCCCAGGATTGTGCCATTTAGCTTTTGTTGATCCACTGTGATCATGTTGCTACCCTCAAATGGAAACCTCCTAGAAGCCCCATATTGTCTGATTTTCAAAGACTCCCCAGTGTGTCAGAGTTGCTTGTGAGTTTTGAGAGCTGAAAATTCACTCCTAGAGGAATGCGGGGTGTGGCAGAAGTAGCCTGTTCACCCTTGGTCATCCATGAAGAGGGCACCCCACCCTGAGCAACAGCAGAGCACGGGGCCTGGGGGTCCTGAGGTCACCAGTGGGGAGCCTGTGAGGAGCTGACTCTGAGGACCCCTGGGCTTCCTGTCCTCACTCTGCTGCCCCTGGACAGCTGAGCCCACCCCAGACACACCTGTGCCTTCGGCCTGGCCTGGCTCTTGCAGACAGCGCCTGACTGCTGCAGCTCTACCTTGGAGCCTCTGGCTCCAACACTCGGGTTCAGACGCCAATTCTAACTCTGCTGTAGTGCTGTGGCCAGAGCCACCCAGGCTCGGAGCCTCAGCCTAGCAGAGGCCGGGCTTCAGAGGCTTGGGCACAGGCTCGGGGCACCAGGGCCTGGGATTAATTCCAGCTATGCCAATTTCTACCTGGGCGATGTTGGGCAAAAGGGTGCTCTCCTACAGGCCCCTGCTCCCCTCTCTCTAAAACATGCCTCGGAGGGCAAGAAATAAGCAAGGTGCTGCTTGCCTGGGGAGTGGGGAGTTGATAACAGACATTAGTGATCATTGTGACATGTGGAGAAGGCTTTGTCCTATGAGCTGCTGGATGGAGAAGGCCCTTGTCGAGGGAGTTGGGGCGACAGACTGGGGGAGCGAGGGTGGGCCAAGCCTGTTCCAGGGGCAGGAGGGAACCCAGGGGCAGGATCCGGAAGAAGCAGCAATGAGAGGCTGCAGGCTCAGTAGGGTGGAGACAAAACACACTCAGTCATGGAGGAGGCACTTTGGAGGGCACTGCAGTGTCCCTTCAGTGGCCAACTGCCACCTGTCGTAAGCGGTGAACCTTCACCCCGTGCCCTGCTGCTCCAGGAGAGGCTTTACACAGGGGAATTTATTTTAGGGTGGGGAGGCTCTCAGAAGAGGAAGCAGTGGGGTCCCTGCATTACCAGTCCCTTTCCCATGCTCAGTGCCTAAGTGCGTTTTAGATTTTTATTTTATTTTATTATTCTATTGTTATTTTTTAGTTACAAGGTCTTGCTCTGTCACCCAGGCTGGAGTGCAAGGGCGTGATCAACAGCTCAGTGCAGCCTTGAACTCCTGGGCTCAAGCCATCCTCCCTCCTCAGCCTGCCAAGTAGCTGGGACTCCAGGTGTGAGCCACCACGCCCGGCTAACTTTTAAACTTTTTGCAGAGACAGGGTCTTGCTGTGTTGCTCAGGTTGGTCTCAAACTCCTG
Source organism: Indri indri (assembly GCA_004363605.1). NCBI lineage: Eukaryota > Metazoa > Chordata > Mammalia > Primates > Indriidae > Indri > Indri indri. The sequence goes on from RJWJ010017941.1 coordinate 20,131, forward strand.
GCCCCGTGCCCGGCACTATGTGCTTCTTTAATAACTCCTCTGAACTCGGGCGGTTTTCTCCCAGATCCCATGGTTCATTTATTCCACAAACCGATGAACGTGGGCTCTTTGCCAGGCGCCAGGACAGGACCAAACACCGAGCCGTGGAGGGCAGACAGGCCAGTGAAGACGGAGGCTATCGCCAGGGGGACATGGCTCTGGCTACCTGGAGATGGTGGGGACAGAGAGGGCAGCTGGAGGCAGGACTCTCTGGCTGGGTCCTGTGGCTCCCACCTGCTTGCCTGGGGCTCTGTGATCCCCAGGCTGGAGTGTGCTTCACCCCGCCCTCTGAGCCAACCGATACTCACACTGGCCTGCCGCAGCCAGCACCACGCTCCCAGACTGCAGCGTGTGCCCGGCATGGGAGCATCAGGTGTGAGCCCAGGCACCGGCCCGACCCAGGCTCCCAGGGTCCAGCACCTGCCATCCTCCCAGGCATGGCCCCTGCCTCTTGGGTTCCAGACCTCCCTGGCAGGCACAGGGTTCTTCCGGCCGGGGAGCTGGCATCCTCACCTAGCAGCCAGCTCTTGCCCCACGCGCATGGAAAATGAGGCAGATGACATGATAAATGTGTGAAAAATACTCCAACACCCTACTAGCTAAGTTGTTACTATTATATCATAATGACAACCGGAACTCGGCAGGTGAGAACCAAGTAGTTGTGGTGCTGTCTCCGCAGGGAGGGGTCGGGGTGGAGACAGGTCACAGCTCCTGCATCCAGAAAGTCATGGCCCAGCAGAGCCTCTGTGAAGGCACCCAAACCAACAGGGTGCTGCCCACAACCTCCCCTCCCTTGGCTGCAGCAGGCACATCTGTGGCCCAGGAGCATGAGGCTCATGTGAGACGCTAAAGCCAGCACAGTATTTTACATAAATTTGAATTTGTCACCGGCATTTAAATATTGGGAGATTTAAGAGAAAACCTGGACTATCAGTACTGCATCCCTCATCTCTGTGTCCCTTATTTCTCTGTCCCATATCCCTCTCTCTCTCTTCCCTGAACCTCCCACCCCTCATCCCTGCACCCCTGCATTCCTATCCCTGTCTTCCCATGGGGCCGCACTGCTCATCCCGCACTCCCTATCCCTGCGCCCTTCTCCCACCCATCCTTCAAATCTGCACCTCTTACCCCGCATCCCTGCATCTCTGCATCCGTGCATTCCTGTGCCCAGCATTGTTCATGCCTCCCCTCCCTGGTCCCCGTGTTCCACCTAACCCCTCCCTGCCCAGATGCCCTCATCCCTGCACCTCTCATCCCTGAATCCTTCATCCTTGGTCCCTCATCCTTCATTGTCACACCCTTGTCTCTGCATCCCTACACTTCTCTTCCTCTTCTTTCTTCAGTGTGCCAAGGGCTCTTCCTCCCCGCTCCTTAGGCGGTTCTCAGCCTCGGCAGAGGGTTCAGACATCTTATCCCCTTTGGCAGGTGCTCAAAGCCATCTCTTTCTTTCATGGGGGACTTTTAGGAGTTTTTTTTAAGGGTCTCTCTCCTGTGGCCTCCCCCAGCCCTGCAGGTCATTTCTGGAGCAGGGTCTGCCTGGTCAAGATGACCTGAACTCAGACCCCTTCAGCAGTGTCTCCTTTGTCCCAGTGACAAGTCCGTTGTTCCCCTCAGCCCTCTAGTGGCCAGCCTCCCTCTTCCACTCTGAGCAAGGTCTGGTCCATGCACATGGACTCCAGGGCAGAGCTCCCCAAGGCTCTCCTCCCTGCCTTGGTGGTGCCTGGACCCTGCAAGCCTCTGCCCTGGGCTTGAGAGGGGACAGGTGTGGGGAGAGGTGGGCGGGCAGCCCCTGCTCCACTCCCCTCTGTGGAAGCAGGATGACATCCCAGAGCTCCTGTCAAACTGTCTCCAAAGTTCCCTAACAAGAACTCCTCACTTTTCAGCTCCCTGATCAAACTCATCCTTCTAGAAGGGCTCCAAGTGGCTTAGGGACCTCTTGGCAAGTCTGCCTAGATGTGGTAGTGCCTATTAGGGTCTCACAGACCATCTACTCTCATGGGGCACTTAGCTCTTACTGTTCGCAGTGTGGTGGCCTCTGCTGGGACTGCACGCCCCCATCACACCCTGCTACACACACCGTCAGCACTTTCCTGAGTCTCATTTCTGAAATATAATGAATCTTGGTGACCATTCATTCCCTGGCAGCTCGCCAGTGTGCTCTGTCTTTTTTATGGGTGTGTGGGTTTCCGTTGTGTAGCTCATGACTTACTCAACCAGGCCCCTGTCAGTGGGTCTGTAATTTTGCCGTCACAACCCAGTGGTGCCCAGGTGTGGGCAGACCTGTAAGAGAATGTCCCGAACATGGTTTCTTATCTCTTACACTTGCACCCGTCTGCTATCCACATTGACATCACCAGTCTGGGCTTGCGCGTAGGTGACCCTTGGTGGCCTGATTTTCCTGCCCTCTGCCTGGCTCCCTGGACTCTGGTACAGTCCCATGGAACACAGTGACCCTCATTAACTTGGTCTTCATCCGGTCAGGCGAGGCCAGTCTGTATCTGAGCAGTCGGAAGCAGGCTATTCAGGGACAAATGTGAAGGTTGATAAACCGCAGCAGTCACCTGTCCCATCTGGCTCGTCAGAGTCCCAGAGGGGAGGCTGGACAGTAACGGGGCCACACCCGCACCATGTGCCCTCCCCTGCTCTGGGAAGGGGACGAGGGGGACGATAATTAGCATATCACACTGCAGGACCAGGACTTCCGGTCGGCCTCCTCCTGCAGGCCTGGGTGTGGAAATGGCTCCTTACTCCCTGGAGGGAAGACAGTGCCTGGCAGTTAGAGGAAGACGCTGTTGCTGGGGGCTGGAGCCCTGCTGGACAACTCCCTGAGGAACAGCAGGCGAGGCCTGTGGGGAGCAGAGCATCTGTGGAGATCTAAGTCACCCAGTGACAGGCCCTTCCTGCAGGCACCAGTGCCTGACATTTCCGAGCTGCTGCAGGGCATTCCCACAATAGCCCGGGAATAATTGCCACCCCCCCCCCACCCCCACCTAGGGCTACAGGATCCTCTGTCCTGTGGGACTCTGTGTCCTGGGGCTTGGATGACTGGGTGGCCACCTCCTCCCTGTCACATTCTCTGCTGGGCTGTCTCCCCGCTGTACTCATGTTCCAACAGCTCCCTAGAGTGTCTAGTGGAAAAGCCCTTTCGTCCCCCTCCCCCAGTGGCCTTGTCACGCCTGACGTCCTTTCCTGGCAGATGCCTCAGTCCTTATGCAAGTATGTGGGGCCACCCTTACACATAAGGCACCTTCGCATGAATTAGGAACAGGGGCGCCAGGGCCCAGCGAGCAGACCCCTCGGTGCAGACCTGCCCCGGTGTATCTGGTCCCACCCCGGGCGAGCCAGCGGGAGGCGCAGGACTTCACGACCTCCTCTTCCAGACACCAGGCGGGGAGGAGGTGGGCTGGCATCTCCTTAAAGCCAGTCCCTGCTCGGGACACAGTCGGGGAAATGCTGGGAGAATAACCTGCGCGCCACGGACAGCCTCGGGGAGGCGCCGCCACCCCTGCGAAACGCCCGGCCTCTGCGCTCGGGGCTCCCCGGGTCCTCCCGCGGCCCAGACACCCCGCGCAGGGCGCGCGCTTCCCCGAGCGCAGCCGCCCCGGCCCCGCGTGGGCACCCCAGTTAGCAACCGGCTGCCCTGAGCTCGTCCCACATCAAGCGCTTTACGTGCGAGGCAGCCGAGCGACCCGCCAGAGGCCGAGGGAGCCTGGGTGGCACCCGGGTCACCCCCACGCCGTGTGCCCTCCCGGCCCCCAGGAGCCCTGGGCGACCGGCTGGAGCGCAGCATTCGCCAGGGCTGGGGCCTCAGCCCAAGTCCCGGTGCCCTCCTCCCCACCCCCCGAGGGCATCTGTGGAATCTCAAAGATTTGTCAATAAAGAGCTCCCGATGGAGGCGTCACTCCAACTTGGAAGGGCTGGGCGGGTGCCTGTTCCCAGTCGCAAGATCAGGGGCGGGTCTGGGCTTCACAGCAGGGCTGGACCTGTGCCTGGGGCTCGGGTTGCTCAGGGCCCGCCCTTTCGTTCCCTCCCTCCCTTCTCTCCTCTCCTGAATCAACTGTTTGTGGAACCCCTACTGAGGCAGTGTGCTAGGCACTCTAGACACTAGAATGAGCTGGGGCCTGGTCCCCCAGAGGCCTGACTCTGGCACCGCAGGAACCTGGGCAGGGCCAGCGCTGAGCTTGGGCCTGGGGAGTCTGGGGTGGGGAGTGGGGTGGTGGGGGTGGGGCTGGGGGCTGCAGGCGGCTCACAGGCCTTTGCAGGCCCATCCAGGGGCCTGGTGTTGCCCTAGTTGCTGCGAAGCGGCAGCCGGTGGGATGACAGTTAAGTTCTGCAGAGGCCACCCTGGCTGCACGGACTAGAGACAGGAGTGGGTATGACCCAGAATGGTGGTGATGATGCCGAGCAGTGGGTGGATCCAAGGACTATTTGGGGTGAAAACCAGGAAGACTTAGCGATGGGTGGCCAGGAGTGAGGGCTGCTGTCCAGGCGGCACCCAGGTTTCTGGCTGGGTGAGCAAGGAGGATGGTGGAGGCAACTCAGTTGGCCCCAGGCAAAAGGTAGAAGCTGGGATCCCCCGCATCTTTTGGTGACTAAAGCCACAGGCGTGGCCAGCGTCACCAAGGGAGAGAATAGAAAGGCGTGAAGAGGGCAGGGCCCACGCCTGCCCTGCCACTGAGGGCAGGAGCACTGGGGACACTTACCCTGCCCACCTTGGGTGTGGAGCAGGCACCTCTCTGGGCTCCCTGCCTTGGGTGGAATGTTCTCTCTGAGAGGGCACCGCCTGGCACTTGGTTGGATGACTCGTCAGGTTGACCCTTGTGCATTTAGGGCACTTGCTATATGTGTGTGTATATGTGTATCAATATGACGTACGTACATTCATACATATATACACATATGCACACATATACACATACACATATGTATATGCGTAATGTACACACGTGTGCATATACACTATATATAGTATAGAGAGACATAGTGATGTATACATTTATTTGTAATTTCTCTCCTCTCTCTCCTTCCTGAATAGCCTTCGGGTGAGTTAGACCTTAGGCCGAGGCCTGGAAGGGGAGGGAGGAGGCGGGGGAGGGAAGGGGCAAGCGCACTGGGGGGGTGTCAGAGACAAGACAGTCTCTGCTAAAAAGGTCCTTCTGGGCACTCTTTTGAGTTGCCCGAGAAAGCTGTCCGAGAGTGTAGCATGGCTGCTAGACCCAGGACTCCAGCCTGGGGAGGGGTGACGCAGGAAGGGAAGGACAGCATGGGGAGACGGGGAGAGTCTCTGGCCCTGCACTCTGTGGGCTGGATCCTGGGCCAGGGTGGAACTGCCTGCCACAAATCTTTCTGTCTCTACCCTTTGGTACTTTGAGGCGCTCTGCGTCGCCCCAATACCCGCATGTCCTGGGACCTTCATGTGGCATTTTGCTGCTCCTGGGAGAAGTCGATCCTGCACCCCCTCTGCGGTGACATGCTCCAAAGCAGAGTGTCACTTTCTTCCCCCATCAGCACAGGCTCCCTGCCAGCCCAGCTCCCTTGGTGGAGAGCCCTGGGGGCTCCCTGCCAACCAGGGGCGGGGTGGTGGGGGGAGGAGGTTGGAAAGGGTTTTATCTCTGGGAAGGGACTGTCTCCACTGGCTTTTATTAAAGAGACTCATTGGTCCCTGGGAAAGTGGAAGAGGAAGATCAGATGGCCTGACAGCATTTTGTTTTCTCTTGGCGAGGGCTGAGCGATCTGATGGCGAGTCCTGAGATCAGAGTCCTGGGCTGGTTCCCAGGGTGAGGTTCCCAGGGTGAGCAGGACCGTGGCACCAGCTGATGCTACTGCAGCTACCATATCCTGCTGGGATGGCCATGTGCTGCTCCTGCCATCAAAGCAGCACTTTGTCCTAGAGCTGGAAGCAAGCCCCGGGCTCATCATTCCCACCCACACTATATAGGTGGGGCGTCAGGCCTGGAAGGGTGGCCCATTGATCCGAAGTCCCTCCACCAACCAGTCATGAGGTCAGGACCAGACCCCTGACTCTCCCCATAACATGCCCGTGGCCACTCCCTCACTGTCACCTTCAATGACTGTAATGAAGGCAAAGCAACAGCAGGCATGACCACCACAACTCTCACATTCATGGCCAGCGGCAGGTCCCACCAAGTGGGAAAGGGTCCAATGCTGTCTTCACATTCAAGGCTGAAGACAGGGGCCACGGAGAGGTGATGAGTGAGGCCTACAGCAGAGACACTCTTGCCTGCACCTTCTCCTCCACACCCCCTCAGTCCCAATGCTGCAGGCCACACCCAAGACCTGTCTTGATCCCAGAGGAGGCCTGAAGAATGCTCCGCTCCCCTTGGCTTGTTGCCAGGGGCCCTTAATCCCAGCGCTGTGCTGGAGCTGGCTTGTACTAGTCAGTGAGAACCAACTATTTTTAATAGTACATGTTCTGGAATTCTGACAGCCAGTTGTAAATACAGGCGTTATTAACAATTCTATGAACTTACAATTAAATATGTTATGACCAGTGACCAGGTATGGTGGCTTATGTCTGTAATCCCAGTGCTTTGGGAGGCGAAGGTGGGAGGATTGCTTAAGGCGAGAAGTTTGAGATCATAGTAAGATACATAGTAAGACCCCATCTCTAAAAAATATTTAAAAATTAGCAAGACATGGTGGTACCTCTGTAGTCCCAGCTACTAGAGAGGCTGAGGCAGGAGGATCGCTTGAGCCCAGGAGTTGGGGGTTACAGGAAGCTATGATCAGGCCATTGCACTCCAGCCTGGGTGACAGAGCAAGACCCTGTCTCTTAAAAAAAATCACTTTCTAATTATTGTTACTATGTTTTGCTATTATCTGTGCTTTAGGGGTTATTTACATCTATTACATCAATACAATGGGAAGAGTATATAATGGTGGCTATTGGGCATCTCTTCCCAAACCCGCATTCTATGATGTCATGTTGGTAGCTTGAAATTGGCCACGGTAGGAATATTGTCCACCATGGAAATTGGCTAACACCGTATATCAAAGCTTGCATTATTGCTTTGTTGATTTTCTAGACTTAAGAAGTGATGAAAAATGTTAATAATACAGATTCAACTTAAAACTGGGTGGTGTCAGGAGCCATAAATGGCTCCTGGGCAGCAGTCTGGGTCTAATCAGGAAACAGAAATCACAAAATAGGTTAAATAAGGGAAGTTTAACAGAGAATTATTAACTATGATGAAAGAATAACTGTACGATAAGGAAACTCTATGTGGTACCCTAGGGCTGAGGGAGCTACCCAAGTTAGGACAAACTTGTTAGGGGTACAGATGTTGTTGGAGAAGGTGTCACTCAGCACCAGATGGCAGAGAAGTTTAGCCAGAGCAGAGCTGGTCTGGAGTTGGCAGGTACACAACAGTGTACACTCCAGAGTGCCGGCCAGGGGCAGGCGGCCAGCAACCCTGGGCACAGGCCTACAGCGGGAATCGGAATGCCCGTGGGCAGAAGGCCTTCAGAGTGCTGGGGACTCAGAGTGCTGGGTCACCTGGGGGTGGGGAGGTTGCCGAGGAAGCTGCCACTTGTGTGGCCCTCTGCCCTGGACAGGCTGCATGGTGGGTGTGGGGGACGGCTAAAATGTCTCATTCTTTGCCCTAAGGCATATATTGAAGGGAGCATTCAAAGCTGACAACCCAAAGTAAATGGCTAAGGCAAAGATCTCAATCACTGGAAGTTTATTAAGCCAAAGTTTGAGGATGCACCTGGGAAAAACACAAACCACTGCTGCATCTGTGACTGTCTTTTCTGAAGGGAGACTTGGGAACTCGGCAACGAAGGGGAGAGGGCACACAGACAGGAAAAGGAGCGGGGTGGGCAGTGAGACAAACGGTTGCATTCTTGTGAGGCCCTGGAAATCCATATTTCACAAAAGATAAGGTGGATGTTTGAAGAGAAAAAGGGAGTGAAGGAAGAATCAATTGCGTACATGTCCCTGGGTAGGTGGGATAAAGATTGATCTTGTCTCGTCTCTGTTCTACATCTGGGAAGACAAACGTGCAATAACATTATGAGTGCGGAATGGAGCAGACTTGAGTTTTAGGAGCTAGACTTAGCCGGCAGACCTAAAGTTACAATTGGCATGTCCTTGCTTATGGGAGGCCAGCAAGGAATTTCCTTATGATGACCTGTGGGGGCAGTCCTTGCAGAAGCCTGAGGCCTTTACCTTCCTGTGGGGATCTGGCTGATGCACAATGTTAGTGACAGCTGTTCATTCGGAAGCAGGTGTCGCATGACTCAGTCTCCAGGCTTGACCTGTCCTTTTGCATAAGGAGCTGGAGTGTGGTCGTGAGATTTTTATTTTCCTTTACAGAGCTGAGATGCAATAAATTAAAACTGACTGTATTAGTTTCCTGGGGCTGCTGTAACAAATTACCACAAACTTGGTGGCTTATGACAGTGCACAATTGTTCTCTTACAGCTCTTGAGGTCAGAATCAGTTTCACTGGGATGGAATCAAGGTGTCAGGAGGGCCATTCCCTCCAGAGGCTCGAGGGGAGATTCTTTCCTTGCCTTTCCAGCTTCTAGAGCTGCCCTGCCATTGCATGGCTCGTGGCCCTTTCCTCCACCCTCAAAGGCAGCGGCTCAACATCTTCGAATCTCTGCTTTGTCTTCACATGGCCTTCTCCTCTGTGCCACATCTCCCTGTGCCCCTCCTCATAAGGGTGACTGCATGTGGGGCCCACCCAGCTAATCCAGGATAATGCCCCCATCTCAAGATCCTTAACTTAATCACATCTGCAAAGTCCTTTTGCCACGTAAGGTACATTCGCAGGACTTATGGATTAGGACCTGGACGTCTTTGTGAGCCATTATTTATCCCACAGCACTGGCACACCTTTGTATTGTGACAAGCACACAAAATTGAGGACATATTCTTCTAGTTTTTAAAAATTATGATCTGTAAAAAGAAAACCAATATCTTCGGGCCAATACCCAACTCCTTATGCAAAAGACAAGGTGAAGGCCTCGGGCACCTGTGAATAACTGGCGCCTCAGATCATTCGTAAGGAAATTCCTTTTTGGCCTCCCATAAATAAGGACGTGCAAATTGCACCAATGTCTAGCACCTAAAACTAAAGCTTGTCCAATTCCACACTAATAACGAATTACAAGTTTGTCTTTACACTTAACAGAGCAGGAGACAAGACAGAATCAAACATTCTTCCACCTACCCAGGGACGCCTACATAATTGATGCTTCCTTCACTCCCTTTTCCCTTCTAAGAGTCCCTATTTTATGTAAAATGTAGATTTCTTGGGCCTCAGAAGAATGTAACCTCATCAGTTCCGCCTCCCCTGCCTTCTTCCTTCTCTCTGGCTGCCTTTAAAATACCAAAGGTTTGAACTTCCCCTTTGGAAGAACAGCCACAGCTTGTCTGTGGTTTGTGTTTTTTCCTGGGCATGTCCTCAAAATCTTGGCATAATAAGCCTCCATTGATTGAGATTTTTGCCTGAGTCATTTACTTGGGTTGACAGATCTAACTTTGGGTGGCTGAGGTGGGAGGATTGCATGGGACCAGGAGTTTGAGACTAGCCAGAGCAACATAGCAAGACTCTGTCTCGACAAAAAAATAGAAAAAAAAAGTTGGCCCGGTGGTGGTTCACACCTGTAGTCCCAGCTACTCGGGGGGCTGAGGCAGGAGGATCACTTGAGTCCAGGAGTTTGAGGCTGCAGTGAGCTATGACAACGCCACTGGACTCTAGCCTGGGCAACAGAGTGAGACCCTGTCTTGAAAAAACAAACAAACAAAAAAAACCCAACTAAAAACTATGATCTGGTTCAGCAGTCACTCACGATGTTAATGAATAAGTGAAGTTCCAACATTTGCCTTCATTGTCTCACTTTTGTCTTACTCGTTAACATAAATGAAAATATCAACCAACCTTCATGTCTAAAGCACACTCAGTCATCAGATGTAACCATAAGTTGGCTGCAGATTGGAGAGTTTGGCAAAACTCAACAAAGGCATTGTGTAAGAATCAATTGGCTATAAAGCATATGATATGATTTATTATTATTAATTTACTTACTATTTGTATGTGATACACGTTCTTTACATTAGTAAACTTCTCTATATATGTATATATGTATGTATATATACTTACACACACACACACACACACACACACACACACACATATATACACATTTTTTCCCCCTAGAGAGCCAGTTTTTGAGCATTTATCAGCCCACCACTGCCTAATACTTATTTCCAGTGGGGAGGTAATGGGGAGCCTGCGGCCCCTGAAACGGTGGAGGACTTTGCACCCCAGGGCAGACTTTCAGCCCCTAGTCCTATAATGAGCCTGGGTCAGAAATCTGGGCATGGCTTTGCTTGCTGCTTCTAACTCAAGGTCTCTCACCCGCCAAGGTTGCAATCAAGGTGTCGGCTAGGGCTGCAGTCTCATCTGAAGGCTCGACTGGGGGGAACACACTCCCAAGCTCATTCCCATGGTGGATGGAGGGCTTCAGGGGTGGTGCCTTTGGGAAGGCCAACCTAAGCTAGGGAACAATGATATCAAGAGGTCTGGGAGCTGAGGAGTGACTAGAGAGCCTGAGGAGTGGCCATGAGTCTGGAAGAGAACTGAAAGAGCACATAGACCTGGGAGTCCCCTGGGAAAAGTGCTTCAAGTCTCAGCCAGAGGCCAACTGGGTCCCCTGGTGCCAGCAGTTCAAGTGAGATGAAGACTGAGAGTTGACATGGGGAGTGGCAACAGGGTTCTAGTGACTTTGACTAGAGCTATAACCATGGGGTCGGGGGTGTGGGAAGCTGACCAGTGTGGGCTCAGTTTATCCCAGAGGAGGGGACTGGGAGAACAGTGCTGATCAGCATTGTCAGCCACGGCGTAAAGGGGAGCAGAGAAACCACAACTGGGGAGGACTGGGTGAGGAGAGGCCTCTGAGCTCTGAGAAGTAGCATTGAGTGCATGTGGTGGGATAATCCTGCAGAGGGGAAATCAGCGATGCAGGAGAGAGAGGGAAGAGTTGCCGGGCACGTCCCTGGGCAGGCAGACGCCACGGGTCTGGCGTGTGGGCAGAGAGCTGGCTTTAGGTGGGAGGGACGGGTGGGAAGTGGGAGGGCATGGGGGTGGGTGGTTGGGGACCTGACAGTGTCTGCCCCTTCCCTGAAAGGGCAGACCAGGTTGTAATTGTAGCCACTTCCCAGTGAGGCGAAGAGGAGGAGGTGAGTTACTCACGGAAAGCGACGCTCGGGGTCCAGCACAGAGGAAGAGCTTAGTAAATCCATGGTCTTCTTTCTTACCTCAAAGTTGTAGCGATTGCATTTTCCAGATTAATGTCCAAACCTGGGCTATGGCAAGTGGACTTCAGGGGCTGACAGGCATGACTGATTGAAAAATCAGCATGGCTCAGAAACACCTAGACCCGTAATTTCCAAACAGACAAGACAGGTATTCATGCCTAGCATCTGTCATATGTATTGTATAATATATGTCATTTTCCTTAGCATCCTTCTGAAGTAGATGATATCCTATCAAAAAGGAAAAAAATTAAAAATACCTAGTTGAGTCGGCAGCATCTCACTACCTGCTTCTGTCCTTGTGGTCTTTCTATTTGAAATGATCATTACGAATGCCTGCTGCCTGGTTCCCTTCTTTCCCCATCCTGGATTACAAAAGTGATGTTCCTAACAAATGTTCTACATTTCATCTGCTGGGAGATTGTATTTTTGAAATGTTAGTTATCCTTTCATTTTTTGATCTTGTAGATACATACAAATTTAGAAACTCTGAAAGAACACCTTAATTTATATTCTGTGACTATGTGGGTGAGAGAATAAGAGGCTGTTCGGTATATAGTATATTTTTAGGTTTTTAAGTTCCCCTTCTTTTTTGCAAAATGTGATGGAATGTAACATTTACCAGCAACGGAGAATTCCTAAGGCAGCAGCAACAGCGGCAAGAGACACGCCAAGCCGGAGCTTGCTGCGGAGCCGGCAAGGTCAGCCCTTGGCTCTGCCTTCTCAGAATACGCCCTTCGGAGAATCGTCGAAGTCCGGGGTCCTCCCTTCCCAGAACACTCAATCTGAGAATTGTTCAGGGAGCCTG
>RJWJ010017942.1:0-32288 GCA_004363605.1 Indri indri
ACCCAAAACATTTCCGTGTAGAACCAAGAGTTCAGCTGCAGGAGAACAAACGTTTTGGACCCGTTCACACAATTCGGCATAATGATCTCAACCTAGAAAGGCTACAAGGAAGCAGCAGTGGTTTCCTGAAAGGTTTTCCTGAAAACTCAGCTTTGCTCAAACACCAGGAACCCACATCCCTAATATTAAAAGGTCAACAAACAGGCCTTTGTCCTTCTCAAGCTGTGTGTGAAATACCATCCAGCAGCCCTGGGTGCCACGGAGGATGACAACACAAGATAAACAGCAAGCTGCCTAGTGGTACCCTCTGTCAGTTTGCCTTGGGCAGGGGAGGGGATCAATTTAATAGGAGGCACAAATGTTCTCTAAAGAAACTTATGTAACTACTAAAAAAGGATTCTGGGAAAGCTCTTTCGTCTGGCTGTTTTATTCCCCGACTTGAACTGGCTGTGACTACTATGCCGAGCGCCTTCCTCCTTCTCTGACGTTGCCACTGCAAAGCAGGCAGCCCCTGACAAAACCGAGGCCTGGCCCAGCAGGGCAGGATTTCTCCCTTCATTTCCTTAGACTACTCCCCAGTGAAGACCCTTTCTCACTGATAAACAGAGGCAGAAGTCCATGCTAGGGTTCCTGATGAAGTGTCTTACTATATCCTTGCTAATGACGCCTACATTGTATGTACCTTTCAAACAAAAGTAATACACAGAGAAAAGAAACCTCAGAGATCATGTGGTCCAACATTCCTTTTTTACAGAAAGGAACAGTGAGGCTCCAGGTGTTAAGTGACTGTTAGCACAGCCAATGTGGGCTCAAAGCCGGGTCTCTAAGATTCCCAGCCCAGTGATCTCTCACTGCCCGGGAGACAGATCTCTGTGTTTCTGAGAAGTCCCGACTGGACATATAGCTGAGTATGTGAAGTGAAAGATGTCCGTAACGCAGAAATACTCTCCACTGAGATGCTGCTTTCTTCTAAGATGTGCTCTAAATCTAGAGACTGCTTGGGTTTGGGATTTGAAGCCTATAAAATGGATGCTGAGTGGAAAAATCATCTTTTTCTATTCACCTACAGGGACCTTTCAAAAACAAGAGCATCCATGGGTGAAGACAAATACGTGAACACTCCCCAGGCAATTACCTTCTTGTGAGGGGAAGTTTACTCCAGTTGTTGAAGGACCCAGATAAGTAAACTTCCTTTCCGCCCCCCGTCCACCGAAATACAGTTGGCCGAGCCTGCGCGGGAGCTTTATCGTTCACTTCCAGATCGTGCTGCCAGGCCAGGAATTCCTCCTTCTCTGGAGCCTAGAAGGAGAGTAGTTTACTAGTGACAGGAAGCCATTAGTGAGCTCTCTACAATAGACAGTTACTCTAATATTGACAACTCATTCTAAAGATATTGAGGCTTGGTAACTTACTAGTGGTGCCTCAGTTTCCCCACTGGCAAAATAGAGATAATAAAAATAATTATTTCTTAAGGCTGTGGTGAAGACTGAGTGAGACAGTCCACATAAAATGCTCTGCATAGTATCTGACACACAGTGAGTACTTAATAATTATTAGCTGCTGTTGTCATTAAAGAAGTCTACATCAAAAATCTAGGGAACCCACTCGGGAAGAGGCTGAAACACACCCAAGACTAGCTTAATAAATGTCATTTTCCTCTTAATTAAGCAAAATTTGAAGTACCGTCATGCGCTGCATAATGACATCTTGGTCAGTGACGGCCTGCATAGATGACAGTAGTCCCATAAGACTATAATACCATATTTTTGCTGTATCTTTTCTATGTTTAGATACACAACTCCTTACCATCGTGTAACAACTGCCTACAGTACTCAGTAGACTAACATGATGTAGAGCTTTGTAGCCTACGAGCAATAGGCTGTACCACACAGCCTAGGTGCATAGCAGACTATACCATCTAGGTTTGTGTAAGTACACTCCGTGACGTTCTCACAAAAACGAAATCACCTGACGACACATTTCTCAGAACATATCCCTATCGTTAAGCGACATATGACTACAAATGAAAATCAGGAGTAATTCTAGAGCTGTCAACTTGAAAACTGGCAAATCCAGATTCTGAGGAAGGAAAAAATTACTAAGTGCTGTCCAGGCACTGGGGAGAAAAAGACAAGACAAAGGCAGACCACTCATTATGGAAAATAGTAACTTTCAGTGTGGTTAGCACCTTGTAACTGAGGCAGTCCAGAACAAGAGAGAAACTCATTCGACTCTAGGTAAAATAGACGTGGTTATGGACCTTTTACATTTTTTCCTAGTCAGAAGCCAAAGACTTTAAAAGAGCAGGAGTTTCAGGCTGGGAGAGACTCTTCATAGAGTTAAACAGGGCTTCTAGCACCTTCATTTTGAATGCTGAGCTGAGCTTATCTAAAATATGCCTACATTCTTTGAATTCCAGCAAAACCTACAGATTAAAGAGTAACAGACTGGAATCACTTTACCCTGAGGATGTGATAACTAACTGTATTCAAAACAGTGCACTAGTGTAGTTAAAAGAATCCATTACTTTTCTTCATATCTGGGGCATTCAATCATGTATCTGGCTATATCATTTCAATAACTTCTGATGAAATGAGAACGGACGCTACTTAAAATCATTCTCCACATATCATGTGTACGCTAAACACTTCTTGTAGAAATTCTGGAACAGCAACGGAACAACCCATACTCCTTGAAGAAAGTAGTTTGATTCCCATGGTGTAGGGGGCAGATAACCATAATAGAATCAGGAAGACTCCCGAATGGGTGGTTGGCCCAAACTTGTGAACTATATGCTCTCAACCAAGCCTTGTAATTCTTAACAAAGAAGGGACCACCTACACAGACTCTAAATATGCCTTTGGGTTGTTCATACCTTTGGAAAAATATGGATGGAATGAGGGCTAATTAACAGTAAAAGGAAAAACTTAATACATAAAGAGTTAATAACCCAAATTTTAGAATGTCTAATGTTACCAGAAGAAATAGCTGTAGTTCATGTTCCAGGACATCAAAAAGGGTCCTCCTTTGAACACCGGGGGAAATAACAGATGAAGCAGCTAAACAGGCTACTCTCTCCTCAGAAACGTCAATATTCCATTTAACACCACATCCCCCTGCCCCTGTGGCAACCCCCATTTCTACCCCAGCAGAAAAAGAACTAGTAAGGAAAGCAAGGGCAGAAGAAAATTCAGAGGGAAGATGGCTGTTGCCCGTTGGAAGGCAAATCCTATCCAAACCGATAATGAGAGAAATTTTAACCCAGCTCAGCCAGAGTAGCCATTGGGGTCCCCAAACAATGTGTGATGCGATTCTCCACATTTACAGTTGCACGGGTATCTACATGTTAGCCAAACAAACCTCTGAGGGATGCATAACATGCGGGAAAACTAATAAGCAAGCTCTAAGACAGGTGCCCTCTGGAAGGAGGAATCCTGTTAACGGCCATTCCAAAGCATTCAAATTGACTACAGAGAAATGCCCAAAATAGGCATCTCAAATACCTTCTTGTAATTGTAGACCATCTCCCTCACTGGGTAGAAGTGATTCCACTAGCTGGGGCAACTGCTGATAATGTAGTCAAAGTCCTGATTGAACATATCGTGCCCCGATTTGGTCTGATCGAAAATATTGATTCAGATAACAGGAGTCACTTTACTGCTAATATCATCAAAGGACTCATACTGGTTTTAGGAATTAAATGTAAGTATCATACCCCCTCCACCCTCCTTCCTCAGGAAGGGTAGAAAGAATGAACCAGATTCTGAAAAATCAGCTTACTAAATTCATCCTGGAAACCAGGTTACCTTGCACTAAATGTTTGCCTATAGCCCTTTTAAGGATCTGAAAGGCCCCTAGAAAAGACATAGGCTTATCCCCCCATGAAATGCTTTACAGATCACCCTATCTCAATTCAATTACCAACATTCCTACCTTTGAAACCAAAGACCAATTTCTTAAGAACTATATACTTGGTTTGTCTTCCACTCTGCTTTCTCTCAGGGAGAGGGGACTCCTGGCACAAACGCCACCTCTTGAGTTTCTGGTCCATCCACACTGACCTGGAGACTACGTGCTGGTCAAAGGCTGGAGGGAAGAGAAGCTCAAACCAGCCCGGGAAGGGCCCTTCTTAGTGCTTCTGACTACAGAGACAGCTACAGCCGAGAAGGGCTGGACACACCATACACAAGTGAAAAAGGCAATCTTTCCCACACGGGGAAGATGGGAGGCCATACCTGCATCCAATCCCAAAGTAACCTTCTGAAAGGTTTAGTTAGCATTATCTTCATTTCCCTTTTCCAGCTATCAGCAGGCCTTTTTGCAATCAATGTTCTCAGTTCCACAGCCCGGCAAACTGTAACCTTTGACGCTTGTCAGGTTATACCACACGGAAGCCCGGAAAACCAAAGACAGATTTCCGGAGCTGACAAATACCTCTGCCCTCATCCTCCCCCACCAAATAATCCAACCCAAGATGTTACTACTGGCCCATGCGCTAGACGACCCGAGCTTTGTAGCCATGCCACCGCTGGGTAGATTTTTGGTAGACAACCCAATATCAAGGTTGGACATCACCAGGAGGCTATCTTGGATCAACCTTAAAACCTAAAATCCACTTTTCAAAAGGGATTCCCCCACCAAATTGCAAACTACATCAGTGCAACCCTGTAACTTTTTCCATAAATGTCCCCACTTCTGAAGACACAACCTTAAATAGAGCCTTTGGAATGGGAGCAGACATATCAGGTACAGACCCAATTTAAAAATAATTTTAAAAATCATTCCTTCTATAAAACCTGACAACAGCACTGTACCTACATCTTTCCCCAATAACCCATCTAAGGTAAGCACTATACAGGTCAAGGATTTAAGGCAAACAGTTGCAACAGAAACTGGGTATAAAGATAAAAACGCCTGGTTAGATTAAATATCCTGTGCGCACCCTAAATAAAAGTGATTGTTATGCCTGTGTGACAGGGAGACCGGAGGCCCAAATAGTTCCCTTTCCACGTGGATGGCATGCACTGTATGGTAGCTCTCTTCCAGGAGACCAAGGCATGGGGAAATAAATCGTGTAAAACCCTATCATTGCCCTTCCCTGACACAAGAGGTCTTGTGGGTCAGCTCCCGAGGACCGTGAGGCCACCAGCCTCTGACGTCAACTTCACCTTATGTCTCTCTACACAGGAGGGGGCAGTGTCTCTTGAAAACAAGACAGGGTGCAATGAAAGCCTGGCCTCCAAGAACCTACAGGATCAGTCTGCCCTCTCTCTACCCTGAGGAGATGTCTGGTGGTATTGTAAAGACAGACTGTTTGAGGTCCTACCAGAAAGACGGAGTGGCGCCTGCGCTCTGGTGCAACTGGCCATCCCTTTTACCCTGGCGTTCCATCAGCTCCCAGTTAAGGAAAGGGGACATAGGACAAAAAGAGAAATAGATGCTCCCAGAGGATCTTTTGATCCCCATATTTTTATTGATGCTACTGGAGTCCCCTGAGGGGTACCAAATGAATTCAAAGCTAGAAATCAAATAGCTGGTGGGTTTGAATCTATATTCTTTTGGTGATCCACTATAAATAAAAATATAGACTGGATCAAATACATATACTATAATCGATAAAAATTTATAAATTATACCAGAAATACCATCAAAGGTATAGCTGAACAATGAGGACCTACCAGTAAAATGACTTGGGAAAATGGAATGGCTTTAGGTATGATATTAGCAGAAAAGGTGGAGTGTGTGTCATGTCATGACTGGAGGCCAGTGCTGCACTCACACTCCCAACAGCACAGCTCCGGATGGCACAATCCCAAAAGCTCTGCAAGGACTATCTTGGCTAATAAGCTAGCTGAAAACTCAGGGACAGATGGCCCTTTCACTAGCCTCATGGAGCAGTGGTTTGGAAAATGGAAGGGGTTAATGACGTCAGCACTAATTACTGTATTTGGTGTCTTAGCATAAATGGGATGTTGCATTATCCCTTGTGCTAGAGGACTAATCCAAAGATTAATAGAAACAGCCTTAATTAAACAACCTCTTCCACCCCCATATGAAAATAGGTTATTACTATTAGAAGACCAAGAACGCCAAAGTCACTTCCTCCTCACTGAATTTGAAGAGTGAAAAAGTCTAATATGAAACAGGGGAAATTGTAGGGGGAGATCACCTTGGCTTGATCCTTTCTGCCAAAGTGTCAGGAAGTAACACGCTTCCACATACCTCACTGTGCCTGAGTGGCCCGCCAACTCCAAACTTCTACTACCCTAAGAGCCCCCCACCCCCTCTTCCTTTGTGTCTTAGCAACACACCTGAGCCAATCGGGTAAGAACAAGACTGTGCAGTTGAAACCCCGGTCAATGGCATGAGACACAGCCATAGGTCTGCGTTAGGGATAAAAAGGTGAGGAGCCCCCCTGTAGCGCACGCTGGCTGGTTGCTCTTGATGCCACTAGGTGCCCTTCTGATCAGAACTAAAGATTCTACCTTGCAGAGACAATTTGCAGTGTCTTATTTTCTTAACAGCACCGCGGGTCATTTCTAACAATGGTGTCCTTAAATAGCCTCCTTGGGACCAAAATTACCTCTGGCGGGGAGGGATGTCAAGTCATTGGAGAAACATGATTTTAAAGTTCACTTTGCACACAGCTTTTCAAGAATGCAACAAATCCAGAAAGCAAGTCCAAATCACAGCATTTGGGGCAAATAAAAGCAGGCTCTTTATAAGAGACTTAAAACTAAGACCTGTGTGAGGATATAAGACAGTAACACGATCAATCGTCCAGCCTAACCTGAGGAAAGGTGGAATGAGTTGCCAGGCAATTAGCCTAATAGACTATGATGATTAACATGAAACTGGATACTAACAGAATACACTGTGCACAGGGCACCTTTGTCCCTCCTAAATCTATTTTGTTCCTTTAAGGAATAAGCTCTTTTTGGATATACCACATAAATATCAGCTGCCGGCCCAGCAGCTGGAAACACAAACCTTATCAAGATGGTTAACAGGAATGCTGCTGAAGCAGAAGTCAAGTATTAAGTTTTCAATGAATTGCGAACTAAAATAAAATCTTAAGACTCCCTCCACCCCTCAACTGAAGGGACCCCTTCCTGGCCAAGGGGATACCCTAAAACTGAGTTGCAGGCCAAGAAAGGGAGGTCAGACATGCCTCATCATGCCCCCCTCCCTTCTTGCAGGTATTCTTCATAACTCACTGACAGGCCTAAGGCCATGCAAGTCAAACCTGACGGTCCTCAGTTTACACAGCAAATATATGGCTGGCAGCTTGTCTCTGATTAACAGACTTTCTTATCTTAAAACGTTCCAAGCCTTCAAACAAAGCTTCATTTCTTTTTTAACCAATTACAAGTCAAAGAGTCGTTAAACCCACCTGTAACTTGTAAGCCCCAGCTTTGAGACGGCCCACACCAATGTATGGCTCCATGTATTGATCTACCTGTAATCCCTGTCTCCCTGACATGTATAAAACCAAACTGTAACCCGAACCACAGGAAGTCCACTTGCTGAAGGCTTCTTGGGTATGGCTCCTCGCCAGGTTACTCAAATTTGGCTCAGAACAAAGCTCTTCTTATTGTATTACAGAGTTTGGCTTCTTTTCCGTTGACAGAATTAAAACAGATTGCAAAATGAATTCCACATTTGGCCTGCAAAAATGTTTGCGCTGGTCTGCTTTAAACAACACAGTTGAAAAGCTGAGTAGCTGCTGGCTGCCTCCTTCAGACTGACACTTCACTCACCCACTGACCTCCAGAAGTCGAATGACTTTTCTAGGCTTGCTCTAAATAAGCAGGGTGACCCAACAGCGTTAGCCAGAACTAAGCACCTCCGGCAATTGCAGGCAGCTGTTCAACTCTTTCAGTTTACACGTGTGCTCTAGTTTATCTTCAAAACGGACAATAAACTCCGAAACCAACTTTTGCAAAAGTGCCAGTCTGCCTAAAGATGAAGGAAGATTTCTCAAAGCGTGAAATTAATTACACCTAAGAGAAAAGCAGAGACCTGGGCTCAATTACTGCTAGCTCGACTCAGTTAATTAAGAATTTGAAACTCTTGTCCCAGAGCTTTCTCCTTAATGATGTTAAACGAAGGGAGTTCCTCCTCCCTCGGGGTGACTTTCTCATATCGGTAATTAGTCACAGGTTCCTGGACTGATAAGAGGGTTCTTACAAAGGCCACCTTGCTTTAAGTGTACCGGGTGAAGTACCACCTCCCTCCCGGTTCCGATGGTTTTCGGGGGGGATGTGGCGGGAATACAGCGGAGGGCTCCTCCCGTCTCCATAAGTCAAGGGGAAACGTTTCCCCCAGTCCCCATACCTTGATTTCCTCGGGGTGGAAGAGGTCGGCGTCCTCGGGGCTGTCCATCAGGATCTTGGGCCTGTCCCCGTCTTTGGTGCCCCCCGAGCTGTCCCTCCGGGGCGTCTTATGGCCACCGTGCCGCTCCAGCGCGGCGCGCTCGCTGCTCGTGTTGCCCATGACAGGGGTCTGTGGGGACACGGGAAGCCGGACGGAGCCTCACTCCAGGAAAGGGACCCCGGCTAGGGGACTCCGCAAGGAGCACCAGGCTACCTGGGGCCGAGAGCCGGCTTGAGCCGAGTCAGCAGGGCTGACGAGGTCTCGCAATCGCGCTTTACCTGCTCAGGCGACCGCGGCGCGAACCCAAGGAGCTCAAAAATAACCCGACACCTTCCCAACAACTTTCCCCCACCCCTTCCCAACTTCCGCTTCCCGCGACTGCGCGAGTTGGCCCGGCCCACGGTGTGACTACGACGGCCGCCAGCCAAGCGCGCGAGGCTACTTCGACCTCACTTCCGTTTCCGGTCTTGGGCTGCGCGCCTAGGCAGGCCTCGGAGCGCGCAGTCGCAGTCGGCCGCCCAGGGCCCGGCCCAGGACTAGGCCGCTGTGGGCCGGCAGGGGGCGCCCCAACGCGCCAGCTGTCCGGGCCGCTCTCCGCGTGCTGAGCTGAATGTTGCCGTCAGATAAGGTGTCTTTGCCCACTTGCAGTTCATTCTACACTTTACAGCCAAAGGGATCTTTCTAAAGTGCAAATTTAATTAAGAGAGTCCTCTTCTTAAAGCCCTCTAATGCACTAGCTCTGACGCTTTAGAGGGCATTAGAATCACCTGGAGTGCTTGTTTAAAATGCAACCCTCCACTGGAGATCCGCTGAATCATAATTTCTGGAGATTAGGGTCTGGCGAACCCAGGAGGTCTTGCAAGTGTTTGAGGAAATGGCGGACCATAAGGTCTCAGGAAATAATCTTACGTCTGGTAGGTTAGGAGTTGTAAAACGCTGGAGTCATTAGTGTATTTTTATTAAATCGAGTGCATAGCCTTTTGATAGGTAATTTTGCAAGATATCTTGTAATCACTCTGGACACATTGTTCTGCATAAAATGCATAAACGCTTGTCATTTACTGTGGCCAGTGCTTCAGCAAGAAATGCATACACTTGTGGTAGTAAAATATCCTAATCTTCTCATTGTCAGTCATTTTCATGGTTTCATTTTGCTTTTCAGTATCTCAAGATACTTGGCATTTGCTAGGTCTGGTCATGCATTTCACTCACTGAACATTTATTTAGTACGTTCAAAGTACCAGACGTTGTGTTAAGGAAACCGGGAACACAGATGACTAAGATAAGGTTTCCTGGAGGGAATTTAGCAGTATCTATCAAAATAAAAAATGCACCCTCATTTGATACACAATTTTACTTCCAGGAAACATCACGGAAATACACGCATGAAAATTATTTACAAGTATTTGCAGTATCATCTCTAATACAGTAATATATTAATTCTAAAATGGGCCTTTTTTTCCACATTTTACCCTCTCTGAAATTGGGTGCTTCTTACAATCAGTGGAATCTTAAGATTTGATGATACAAGTAGATGAAAAACTACAAAATTCTAAAAGTTGGTCAGTAGGAGAATGGCTAAATGAATTGAATACATTCATTTTATAGAATACCGAGCAACTTTTAAAAAGGAAGAAATAGAATTTTGTGGGTCACCATAGGGCAGTCCTATGACATTGAGAGGTCCAAAAGCAAGTGGACAACAGAAGCCAAGAGCATGAGCTTTGAAGTCTGCCTGCCTGGGTTCAAATTCTGGCTTCACTATTTATTAATAGTAATTGTCTTGGTTTCTTCCTTTCTGAAATGGGAATAAAAACAACACCTACTTTATAGGCTTGTTTATGCATAAAAGGTGCTTAGCACGGCACCTTTTATGCATAAACTCTTAGTAAACACTTAGGAAACAATAACTGTTAGCACTTTTATTAGCATCATTATGCATCCAAATGGAATGTTCTGGAAGGATACTTCTGGAAGGATACACATTGTTAATAGTGTTCCCTTCTGGGGAGAGGAGTGGGATTGGAAACAGGAGCAAATAGAAAGGGGACTTTCACTTTTTAGTTTATATACTTCTGTATTATTTGAAAAATATTCTATGAGGATGTACTACTTTTTAATTTAAAAACAATTTTATAAGACAAAAATAAATAAGATACCATTCCAGCCCCAGAGAAATCCATAAAGCAGAGATGGGAACAGATCCACAGAAAGGCAATAATATAGGTAGGCAAGGGATGCCATGGGAGCCCGGGAGGGACTTGAGTCAGGCCAGGGCCATGACTGAGAGCCTGAATTTACTCAATATAATCAGAAATGTTGAATGTGCTTGCTGAATTAAATAAGCCAAGATACTGTGGATGACCCAGAATATGTTCTTTGAGCTGTTTTTCTAATAGTGGCCTTGACTTCCTCATAATAATCAGGGAGGAAGCCATGAACATGAAAATGTTGGAATTGTCTCCCAAAGACTGCAGAAATGAGGATGACCTGTGGATTCCTTATCTGAGCTGTGCAGATGCTCTGATGCATGAAGAAAGTTTCAAGACATCTGCTCTGGCTTGGATAAGATAACTGAAAGCATGGGTCCCTGATGCCAAACGCCATGAACGACATCCCGACATCCCGAGGATGCTGTCAACGGCTGATGGGAGAGTCTCACTATATGGTGTCAAGATTTCATGACAGAGAAACTAACATTGGTATCTATTAGCTGTTGGCCCCATACCGAAAATCAGAGGTAGGGTAGACACTCCAATTACAAGTGCCTACTTGGGTCCCAGTGGTGTTTCTCATGGGTCACTTTGTGTTACTTATCTTTATTTAACAATGGTTCATGACTTTCCCAAGCACCAGAAGCGCCTCTTCTTTCTCTGATTCACTACAGGTGTGGGTGTCAGACCACTCCATCCTGGGGGTGGGGGTGTGCCAGGAAGTGCGACTGCTAGGGCATCGCTGTGTCAGAGGCACCGTCTGCTCACTGCTCTCAGTTGACAGACAGGGCAAAGAGAGATGACAAGGCACCCTAGATTCTCCCCCAAACAAACCAGGGCATTTGCATCATAGCTTCAGCCAAGAGCCCACCCAACCTTGCCTTCAAATCCACTCCAGCCTAAGACCAGAAAGAAACAGGTTTTCGAGTCCTTAAAAGTCACCTAGAGTCAGATAAAATCTCATCTATCCTGAAACTTGTGACTAATAAGGGTTAAGCATGGTGTTTCGGGGCGTCCTCCCTTGCAAAGATGGGTTACAATCAACATCAGCACCGTCACCAACCTGTTTGTTTTACATAAGGGAGAGTCTGAGGCCCAGAGGTCAAACTATTTGCCTGAGGTCATTCGGATGATCATGGGTCATCCTGAGACTGGACTCTGGATCACCTGGCCACTTCCTTCCACATCATGGTCATTGATGTGCCTCATCAAAAAAGCCCTTTGTCTCCCCAGTTGGTCTGTCTACAAATATCAGTGTCGTTCTGAGAACTCTCCCCATCTAAGAACACCCAGGGGTTTATATATGGGAGAATATACCTGATTCTTGTGATGGTTGATATTATAAATTTTATAATCATCATAGAATTTAGGCATTGAGCTGAGTCTTAGAATTCAGCTGGTTATACAAATGCAAACTTGTAAATTTAAGAGGTGTACGATCTTGGGGAAGAGACCTTGATTGGCAAATAGCTTCACTTTGTGACTTCTGGGTTGTGACAAAATTCTGTTTCTTGACTTGGGTTGTGGTTATTAAAACATTTGCCTTATAATAATTCACTCAACCACACATTTCTTTTGTGTGGCTTCCTGTATCTTTATTTTATTTTTGATAAAAAGATTTTTAAAATAGCTTCACTTGCAGGGTAAGCTAACAGCTAGAGGGGATAAATGCCCAGGTCAAGGTAACACATCTTTCTTAATAAAGTTTGCCCTAAATCTGTCCTCTTTCAAGAAGCTTTGAAGGAACAGGGGAGAAAAGGATGTACATTCCCTACCCCTTCCCAAAGGACAACTGACAAACTAAAGCAGTATTCGGGCAAAGATCCAATAGAGGTGAAAAAAAATAAAAGAAAAGGAAGTCTGTCTCTGTCTCATCTCTTTAAAATGTAAGCTCCCAGGGATTTGAGGATCAGGGTTTCACGATCACTCTAACATATGCTGTTGGGACCACCCTACCCCATCTGCACGCACGCTTCTATAGATGTCCAAAACTTCCTACTGTGAGCAGGTATGACCCTGCTGAAAGCCTTCTGGAGAAAGCTTGGTCTGTACAAGGCAGAAGCTGGGGGGTGCATAGTAGACACCCTGAGAGCAACCCTCAGCCAATGACAGATGGATATTGGTGGATAAATACCCAGCTCCCTTGCCCCTTGGATGGGACAACTCTAAGATGTATTCCCTAGTGGGAATAAACCTCAGTTACCCACTTCAGTAACTTGATCAAGTTACTGCATAAATGAACACTGAATTCATTGATTTCCTTCCTTTCCCCTCCTTTATCACTTCTTGGGGAGCATCTTCCAAATAAATACTCAGAATCACCTTGCAAATAAACTACTTGCACAAAAATCAACCACTTAGGTTACAGATGAGGAGGTGCAATGACTTGCTGAATTATATAAGAAGCTAGTGGTCATAGATCATCATTTGGATCTTGTGTCCTGGTTTCTGGTCCAGGGTACTGTGAGATTTCATTCTTCATGATGAGACAAACCATGGAGACTTAAAAAAAAAACAAGATTGGATAGCACTATTCTAATAGCCAAAAGGTAGAAGCAACCTAAATGTTCACCAACGATGAATGGATAAACATATTGTGGTATGTCAAGGGAATATTATACAATCATAAAAAGGAACGAAGTACTGATACATCCTACAATGTGGATGCCCTTGAAAATATGCTAAGTGAAAGAAGCTAGGCACAAAAGGTCACATATTATATGATTCCATTCATACGAAACATCTAGAATAAGTAAATCCATATAAATAGAAAGCAGATTGGTCATGGCCAGGTGCTGAGGGAAAGAGGCAATGAGGAATGTTTCCTTAATGGGTTTGGGGTGATGACCCTGGGTGCTTATGATCTAGTAGGGAAAAGGGACATTAATGAAACAATCATCCAACAGTTATCCATGACAAATGCTAGGAAGGAGAAATGTGGCCTAGTGAGAAGAATGTGAACAAGTCAGGACATCATGGAAGGCTTCCTGGAGGAACTGACAATCAAACTGAGATTTGAAGACTGTAGGTGTTAAAGTGAACATTGTTTACCAAGCTCTTATTATGTGCCTGGCAGTGTGCTTGATATATGAACTCACATAATCCTCCCAACTGTCCTGTGAGGAATCTACCTTATTATCACTTGTAATTTACAGACGAAGAAACTGAAGCTCAGAGAGATGAAGTGACTTGCTCAAGGTCACGCAGCTAGGAAGTCATAGAACCAGCATTTAAACGCAGGCAACCAGACTGATGTAGAAATCTTAGGCACCATGGACAGATCACTGGGTGAGGGGTGAGATAATTTTGGGTGGGCCAATGGGTCAGGCTGATCACATTGTAAGTATGAAGCTGAAATGGCCATTCAGTGAAGGAGATCTAACTAGGTGTTTGTTTTAACATCTATTACATTTTATCATTATGGATCCATGTTTCTTATTGTTACCAAACTCAATAAAGATCTGAAAGTTGGAAGCCACGACTTGCTTGGCGTACCATACTAAATCAAGAAGGTAGGATCACTTACTAGATGGTGGGTAGGATTAACATCAGTGACAGTGATCATGGCAGGCAATGCCCTTAGTATCCCCTAGGTGGCAATAAAGAGCAATGAAAATACCGTCATGTTCTTTCAAAAAACTAAATGTATTTTTCAGTATGAATCAACAAGGTAAAACTTCAAGCAGTATTGGGGGTATAGAATAAAAAAACAATGTCTCCCTCATACCTTCTCCTAGATCACTAATTCCTCGCCCCCCAAATAATCTGTAAAGAGTTTCTTGCATACTTCTGGGGAAATATATTTTGTTATAATTGTATAGCTACTTTTCCAGAATAAGTACTTGCGTACATCTCTCTCCTTTAAAAATTTTACACAATTAGGAACTTTTTCCCTTAGTATCTTTCCATGTCAGTACATCCAGAGTTACTTTTTTTGAATGGCTGCAGATTCCATAACAAGAATGGTTACAGTTATAGAGTGCTGACTGTATACCTGGCACTGTCCTAAGCACTTTCCTTGCTTTAATCGTTACAAAGCTCTAAGAGGTGCATTCTGTTATTATCTCCACTTTACATAAGAATAAACGAAGGCAGAAGTGGACAAGTAACTTGTCCGACATTGCAGAGCTAGTATGTGATGAAGCCATGATTTAGATGCAGAAAATCTAATTCCCAAGCTATGCTCTTAACTACCATGTTACACTACTGCAGCAGCAAAAAGCAAACAGCAGCAAAAAACCCAAAAAACCCCCCAAAAACCCTCCCCAAACCCAAAAAACTACTGTAGCATAAATGTACAATAATTTACTTAATCACTTAATCGATCTCTATTTTCTTAATACTTTTTAAAAAATTACCTATTTTTAAAAAATTGTGGTAAAATATACTGCTTAACAATAGGAATGTAGCTGTTCTTAATCTTTCCTGTGGATATTAATTATTGTGCATAGAAAACATATTTTAGACATAGAGGTGAGACCTCAGAGTTTTTAAAATATCTAATCAGATTCAAAAAAGGAATTGTGTTATAATTAACACAAATGTGTCCTAAAAGTTTAGCCCACACAAATTTATGTCAAGCTTGCAACTAATTAGGGAAAATAGGTAACAAGATATTAGGTCATTCCGTTCTGCTATGTTATAAAAAGTATTTTTGTTGTTTTTGCTTGGTTATGAACTAAATTATGAGAGTCAGTTATGATTTATGGGAGTTAGTCGAGTGCAGTGATTAAGAACATGGATTTTAGGATCAAATGGCCTAATGCTCTGCAGTTGTGTGACCTTGGACACATTGTTTAACTCCTCTGTGCCTGAGCGTCCTCAGAGGAAAAGAGGATTTAATAGTGGTACTTATACCTAGGGTTGCTAGCGCTAATCGAGTAAGAGCACAATGCCTGATAGATAACAAGCCATAATGTTTGTTCTTATAGTTATCCAGTACTTTTTTAAGTGGTTAAACAACCTCTTTGAGACAAAAGAGTTAAGTTTAGAATTACAGAACGTAGAGACGGAAGGACAAGCCATACTGAGCCAGTCCTGGTCTTCCACCTTTGCCAGGCATTTGATTGATTGTCTTAACTCCACTGGGTATTTCTAAGGAACAGAGATATGAATAATTGCATCTACATCACTTTTGAGAAATTTCAGGCTAGAAGTAAGGTCAGCCAAAAAATCTGGTTCCAAGGCAACAGACCGTGCTTTAGTGCTTTGCATTGGTGATTACTGGCAAGTACTACTGTGGTCAGGACGTGGGGCTCTGGTTCAAGTTCTAGTTCCACCACTTTCTAGTTATGGGCCCTTGGGCAAGTTACTTAATCTTTCCGTGCCTCAGTTTCCTTTGTTACCAAAAGTTGATAATGAATAGTGTCTTCCTCAATTGGTTCTTGTGAAGGTTAAATGCATCATAGCACAAAGTGCTTAGAGCAGTGCCTGGCATCATGGGAGATCCTAAAAAACATGAGCTCAGTTTGTTTTATTGAAAGGTGGTTGCTCTGGAACCCGTTGCTTCTTTTCTTTTCCAAAGTTGTGCGATTTCCCTCCAGTTCGTTTCTGGATCCCATTACATAAGGCAAAAGCAACGGGCTAATCATCAGTGAACACCTTAACCTGCCTTTCTCTACTGCTCCCACTAGGGGGTATCCCAGCCTCAAAGAAGGCTGGGGTTCATTTGGGTCTATATCCTCTTGAAATTGCTTCTCTGTCTGGGTGGATTGTCATCTCTTCCATTTTTTAAAATTTTCATGATAAATGAAAAAGGAATAAGTGAGAATGTTTTGAGACAGGATTTTCAGCTAATATCTCGGTTAGCTTTATCTTGCTTTAATATTCAGGTTTAAATCTGTCAGATAACAATGTAAAAATAAAGCCCAAGACGGTAGAGGAAACTTTGGTTCAGTTCTCTTCTTCCATTTCTCCCTGCCTTTCCACCCTCATTCATTCATTCATTCATTCATTCATTCATATAGTCAACAAATAATTGTTGAAACCCTTCTATGTCACCAGGTACCAAGCCAGGCACCAGGAGTACAGCGGTGAACAAGATGAACATGATCCTCACGGGGGCGCATCATCTGCTGGGAACGACAGATATTAAATGAGAATGGCACAAACTGAATCTAACTACCATTGTGATAAGACTAGAAGTAAAACTACAGGGTTGTATAAGTATTCAAAGGGACATCCTCATGTTCTTGAAGAGTTGGCATGTCCCCTGAAGAAGAGGCTCTTAATATCAGAGGAAAGGAGGCACTTTGCAAGTTCTCACATATAAGTGAGAGCTAAGCGACGGCCACACAAGGGCACAGAGAGTGCTGTAGCGGACGCTGGAGACTCAGCAGCAGGGGGAGAGAGGGAGGGGGTGGGGAATGAAAAATGACCTATTGGGTACAATGTACACTGCTTGGGTGATGGGTTCACCGAAAGCCCACACTCTACCACTATACAATGTACACATGTAATGGAATTCAACTTGTACTTCCTAAACCTATTAAAATAAAACTGAAAAACTGAAAAAAGGAGACATTTAATCTGAGACAAAGGAGTGGACATTAGCTAGGGGTCGGGGCACATGGGAAGAAGAACCTTTTGCTCATTTGACAAATATCTATAGAGCATCTGCCATGGGCTAAGCCCTGTTATGGGTGCTGGGGATACATTACTGAACAGAAAAGACAAGGTTGCTGCCCTCAGGATGCTGATATCCTTGGGGGAGGAGAAAGACAATAATCAAGTAAGCAATAAAGAAGATAATAAGTAAGCGGTTCAATAAACAAGGAAATGATAGGGAGTGGTAAACCCCATGGAAGAAAACACGGGGTGATGTGATAGCAAGTGGTGAGGGGTGGGGTGGCTGCCATAGACAGGGCGGTTAGGTTGGTCCTCTCTGAGAAGCTGAGACCCCGGGCCTCAGGAAGAACCAGCAATGTGAAAATCTGGAAAATGGTGTTACGGGTGGAGGAAACAGCACAAAGAGCTTGAGGCAGGAACGACCTCGCTGTGTTTGGGGAACAGAGAGGTGGCCAGCGTGTGGCCGCAGCAGAGTGGCGTGGGGGTGAGGGTGGGGCAGTCGATGACATCTGAGAGGTGTGCAAGGGTCTGATCGTGCAGAGCTTTGTGGGCCATGGTTAAAAGTTTGGGTTTTAATTCCATGGAAGGCCATTGGGTGGCTGGGTTGGGTTTCCGCAGAGGAGTGACGTGCGTGGTTCCATCTAGGCTTTGAGATCAAGCTGGCTGCTGTGTGTGTGTTGTAGGGAGATGGCCATGAAAGCAGAATAATGGTCCCCAAAGAGGTCCCCATACCAATTCCCGGAACTTGTAAATGTGTTGGGTTACGTGGCAAGGGCGCAATTAAGGGAGCAGATGGAATCAAGGCTGCTCATCAGCTGACTTTAAAATAGGGAGAATATTCTGGATTCTCCAGGAGGACCAAAGTCATGACAAGAACCCTTAAATAGGGAAGAGGGAGGCAAGGGAGTCAGAACAAGAGAGACGCGGTGCAAGAACGAGTCCAGGGGCCCTTGCTGACTTTGAAGATGGAAGGGGGACCACAAGCCAAGGAACGTGGGCAACCACTAGAAGGTGGAAAAGGAATCCAACCTCGCCACCATCTTGCTCTTGGTCCAGGGAGACCCATTTCAGACTTCTGGTCTCCAAAACTATAAGATAATAAATTTGGGTTAAGTCATCAGGTTTGTAATATTTGTTACACCATCAATTGGAAACAAAGACGCAGGGAGCTCTCTAAGAAAGGCTACTGTAATTGTTTACATGAGCTTTGGTAATGGCTTAAGAGATATTTATTTAACTTCCCTCCTAAGTGTGGGGATTTGTGTTACGTCCTCTTTCGTGTTAGTCATCAGGCCATCTGTCATCTCTATCTAGGCAGGATTTGGCCTTTTATGACTTTTTCTCCATACTTAGACTCACTCCAAAGCACAACTAGTCCTGACATACAGGATTCCATGTCACCTGGGGGAATAAACACTTGGTGGCAGTGCCAGGAGCAGACAGCTTGGGAAGACCAAATGGCAGGGCACGCCAGGGAACCAGTGTGTGAGTGTGAACTGGGAAAATCTACACTGGGACAGGAAGAGAGATGAACATCGTGACCGGACCACTGCAGATTTGACTGGGCGCTCATCCCAGGTTTGGAACAGGTACAAACAATGGAAAACAGATGCCTCATGCAAACAGTGCACAAAGGCAACTTCATACTTCCCTCTCCTGATCCCTGATAAATAAATTTGTGTTGGAATAAATGAATGCATGAATGAATGGATGAATGGATTACATACATAAATAAATAGATTTCCATTGGAAAGGGAATTCCTTCTTTCTGTGGCTTCTCCAGCAATAATCGGTGATGCTTGAGTCGTCTGTGTGCCTCTCTTTGAGTTTGTTAAAACCAGAATTCAAAGTGTCTTAGTTCAGGGACCCGTTTTTAAAAGAGTAAATCCCCAGGCTCAAATATTCAACATCCATGAGTATTTTTTTAAGGATTAGTGGTCACTCATACATGAGAATGCTATCTTAGAAGAATTTTTTTTTTTGTAATCAGTGGCCCAAAACTGTCTCTTATATTTAGAAGCCCAGATCTAGGGTTACATATCAAGATACACGCACGGTACTGTTTTGCTGAATGCAGCTGTCCTGCTGCAGGCCAGAGATAATTTGCTGATCCAGGAGCTGAGGCCAGCGATTTTATGTCTGCATCTGCTTCTGCCCATAACTTGTGGGCAAAGAGAGGCGGCTTCAAGAGCTGTCACCCTATCAGCCTCGACAATGCAAACAGTGGTAGGACGGGGCATTTTCTCCCTGGGCCGTCCCTCCCTTGAAGACAGCCAGGGCTCCCTCCTGCAAAGTGACTGCATGATACTTTGTTCATCCCTCTGCGTCTGTGCTCCACGTTTCCTCCCGATGGTTTGTGTGTGTATCTGCTCCCCACCAGATAGTGGGCGACCTTCTCGGGGGTCTCCCTTATTCATATTGGAATTTCCAAAGCCAAGCCCCGTTTCTATGGTTTTAACAGGTGCTCAGAGGAGGAGATGGATGAGAATGACAACACCATGGGGAAGCTGTTTGAAAAGCGATTAGATTACTTTTGTCCTGCGTGTGGAAGGCATAGTAAGAGGCGTGCTTAATGTGGACAGCGCTTGTTTTGTTTTTTTTTTTTTCTGCCCAGCATTTGTCTCTCCTTCTTCTGGTAAAAGCACTTTGGTTTTCCTTTGGGGAACCACCCTTCTCGCACCCTCAATCCATAAAGTTTGGGTGGAGCTGACCTCATACTCAGCTCCAGTGAACGAATCTTGACTTCGAGCCTGGCCAAAGAGGCTGCCACGCACTCCTGGCCACAGCCTCAATCTGTGTTGATACAGTGGCCACACCTGTTTGTTAATGGCCAGTATCCATTCTGATGGGTCTGTTTCTTTTTCAAATCAATTGTGCATTATTTTGAAATGAACCTTTTTTTTTTTTTTTTCCTAGAGCCATTAAGGAAGAAACACTTTATTTCTTCAAGCATTGTTAAGCTGGTAGGAAGAAGTCCAGAGCTGTTGGCCGCCATCTTTCCATAGTTTCACGATGAAACTGACATGAACTCAGCAAGTTGGGGCTGAGAAGTGGAGGGGACAAGTTCCTAATAACCCCGAGCACCAAGACCCAGCCACACCTGAAGCTATCCCTGAAATTTCCAGTTATATGAGCAGTAAACTCTACTTTTTGCTCTGGCCAATTTTTGTCACTGGCTGATGAAAGAGTCCCTAGGTTGATACACCAGGTTAATCCTTTTTCTAACTGTGCTTTTGGGGCAATCTCTGGTTTGCAGGATGAACTTGACAAGATGACCATTCTACTTTGTTGATCTTAGAGCTTAGGGCCTGGGGGCCCAATACAAACCAAAGCCCCCTTGACAGGGGTCTCATTTACTGACAGAATTCTTCTTATTTTGACTTTAGTGGGACATGTTTAATGCTTCATAGAAGGGCATCTCAGGCCATAAGTTAGGTCAGAGTGTTGCCTCTCCAGACCCACCCCTAGCCTCCCTATGGTCTTCCCTGGGGGCTAAGGCTGGGGCAAATGACCACATTTTGGTTATGGAACTCTCTGGAAGGTTGGGAACCCTCCTCTCCCCAAACACAATTCACACACCATAGCAAACAGGTTTACTTAAAACCATTTTTATTCTGCCTCTCAGCAACACTTTTCATTTGATTTGGGTAAAAGATCAGGGACCCAAACACGCACAAACTAAAAACAAGATGTCAGAAACGGAAACCAGGATCCAATCTACTGGAATGACGCTAGCATGTCTGTGTGCTGAGATTTCATGTCCCCGATTTAATGTCCTCCTGGGACAAGTGCTGGCTCATGATGGACATCTGGGGAAGATGACAGTTGGAATCTGGTGTCAATCAACTTTTATGTTTTGCTGGGGTCCAGTATTTGAACAAATGCCTGAGATTCACAATAAGGTAAGAAGAACACTTTGTATTTGTATAGCACTTAAGAGTTCCCCTTCAGGGTTGTTCTCATCCATTATGGCAATTGATTCCCATAACAACACTGTGAGGTAAGTAGGCAGGCGTTCTTAACTCCATTTTCCAGATGAAGAAATTCTAGGCACAGAGAGGTTAAGAAACTTGCCTAAAATCAGCTTGCATAGCTAATTAGTGGCAAAAAAGAAAAAGGCATTGGAATTCAGGTATTTTGACTCAGGCTCTTGTTCATTCAATTAGAATAAGCTGCTTTTTTTTTTTTTTTGCTTATGCAAGTTCATTATCACTGGGTTTCTAATATTAGTTCTTGAAGTGACTTTTGCCATATATACATATCATTTGTTGTGTTAATCTCTTGATATTTTTGAGTCCTTCTACTTTTCTTAAGTTAATTTATTAGAACAGAAAATACATATCACATCCAATCTGTGGGAAGCCATAAATGGAAGGTAACGAATAAAATAAATACCATAAGAACAAAACAATATCATTAACGTCTATCCAGACAGAAGACTCTGAACCCGAGGTCTGCTCTTTCTTTGTTAAGAAGGGAAAAGAGCTGTAGTGTTATTAATAAAGGTGTTAAAGACCCGTTAGCACTCAACAGAGTTTCTCCTTGCTGTAATCGCGACGGAAAAAGGATACAAAAGGAGAAAGGTTCTTTATGATTCAGTATTACCTAATATTGTGTCTGTAAACTACTTAAAAATTCTCTTGTGTACCACCAGTGGTACGTGTCTTATGCTCTGTGAAACTAGAGGCAGGCAGAATAATGGTGTCATTAAACCAGCACATTCGCACCTAAAGGGTTTACGTTTGACAGGAAAGATGGGTGGCATTTCCGGGTGGCATCCAGGAATCAAAGATCTTGCCTGAGACTTGCTAGAGAGAGGAAGATTGAAAAAAAGCACATTCCATAAACACAGCCAGTTTATTCCCAAAACTGGGGTGGAGAAGGTGCTCCTGTGTCTAGAACTGACACCAAGTACATTCTCAGAGTGAGACGGTGGTCAAGCTGACCAGTGGATGCACACAAGGGAGGAGGCCTATGAGGAAAAGCACGGATCAAGACAAAAGTCCAGAAAGCCCCTTCCTTGAGTCGGTGATGACCCCATCGGTGAGCTCTGGGAATGACGGTGCTGATGGAGAAGTTACTGAAATGAAGCTACAACTTGTAAGAATAAAAGAAAAGCAAAGCCACAAATTCAACTCCGTTAGACAATTTTAAACATGCTGACAAAGTTTGTGCTTGACGTTGTAAATACCAGTTTCCACGGCTCTTCCTAGAAACTTCCCTCTCCCCCAAATCGGGACCCCGCTCCCCGCTGCTTAAAAGCAAATGACATTTCCTGAGGCTCATCTCTGGAGAGGAGGAAGGGACACAAATGGGCTTCACTAAATTGAAACAGTGAGACTTCGTTTTTTTTTTTTCCTTTCTCTTTTTGTTTTTACAAATCAGTGACTTGGCTGGATCTGGCTGTGTTACTTGGATTTCCTACAATTTTGGACTTTTGTTGTTGTTGTTGTTCATTTGCCAGGGACCTGCCTCTGGAGAGTCCCAGAGGAAAAGATCTCACAGTCTGAAGTCAAGGATCCTTTCCTCGGAAACTCCTTCGGGGTGTGTGCGGATGAGGTCCATCCTCCACGCTCTCGGCACACCTCCCGCTGGCTCCTCAGGCACTGTGTGATACGGAGACAGAGAAAGACAGAAAGACAGTGGACTTAGCTTGTGATACGGAGAGAGAGAAAGACAGAAAGACAGTGGACTTAGCTTGTGATACGGAGAGAGAGAAAGACAGAAAGACAGTGGACTTAGCTTCCATGGTTGGCTTTCTTAGCTCAATGGCTTCCTTATCTGATGGAGATTACTCTGGTTCAACAAATGCTGAAATGGACTAATAGACCTGCACCCTTTTGACTGTAAATACTGGCTTCCTTTTGAGAAATATATTTCATTTGAAAAACATATTTTATTTTACATGTGGCATGTGCAAAAAAAAAAAAAAAAAACTCGAAGGATACAGATGGAGCAAAATGCCTCTTGAGCATTTCTCAATCTCAGTCTCCTCCCCAAGGGGCTGGAAAATCTAACTTTAGAGGATTCCAGGCCTGAAAATGAGTTTTCTGAGTTTCATTCGAAAATGCTATCTGAAGTAAACTATTGCCTTTTTAAAATTGTAAAGTCCTTGCCTTTAAAAAAATGATTCTTTATCCTTATCAAGAGAGCTGTAACCAATCAGCTAGAGAACAGACTGAAATCTCAAACGGTCGAAATCCTAGGTAGTTTACTTTCTTGAAATAGTATCAGATCATTGGTAGTCTTTACTGAAACTCATAAAAAACAAAAGGTCTCATTCGTCCTAATTTTACGGGATGTCTATAATACATAAGCCACGTGGTGGCTGGGGCAAAGAAAGGCAGGGTTTCATAACATCAAATTCCTAAGAGCTGGGAATTATTGAGCTGAAATGTTCAACAGCTTTGGATAGAAGTCTTCCTTGACAGCAGAGAAGTGTTCTGGTCCAAACAGAATCAGAAACGTGCGGTCTCTCAAAGTTAGAAAATTTTCTGCCCTCAAGTTGCTAGGGAAAGTGGGGGAATAAATCACACAGGTAAAACATTTAAATATAGTAGCCATCTGTTTATCAATCCCAATAATTTAAATCCCTAGCCTAAATCAACATGTCTACATGTTTTTACTTTTTCCTGGTGCCTTCAGGACCCAAGGTTGGGTTATTCTAGTCATGTTTCTCAAAGCACAGGTCTCAGAGCCACCGATGACAGGTTCAGCTGGGAGGCTTGTAAAAATTCAGATTCCTGGGCTCCAGTCAAGACCCTGAGTAGCTTTGAAGTATGCATTATCACAATCACCCTTGCAAAAAAATAATTCTAAGTATTCTAAAGTTGCGGAACCACTGTTTTGTATTTAACAGAGAATATTCTTGCCTGTATGGACATATGCCACAAAATAAGACTTTTTTTTTTTTATATCCCTAACATAAGAGATAAACAGCTTTTCTTCTCTTACATGGTCAACACAACACACTTCTGTGACCAGATATGCCTAGTTTTCCTACATACCAAGCAATTCTCCAGCAAATACCAACTGGGTATCCTATAATTTAACTCAATGATGACACCATCTACTGGGAGTTAGAGTCAGATCCCACAGGTTAATGGTTCAATACCCCAAGACTCCCCGCTCCACTTCAGATGCCAATTGCAGGTTGTGACCCACTGTGACCTGTGCTTCTGATCAACTGGCTATAAATGGAGATCCCACAACCCCCTCCTTGGTTCTATTAATTTGCTAGGGTGGCT
Organism: Indri indri; assembly: GCA_004363605.1. Lineage (NCBI taxonomy): Eukaryota > Metazoa > Chordata > Mammalia > Primates > Indriidae > Indri > Indri indri. Next base: position 24,404 of record RJWJ010017942.1, read on the forward strand.
CACAGAACTCAAGGCAACACTTACTTATATTTACCCATTTAGTACAAAGAATATTACGAAGTATACAGATGAACAGCCAGATGGAAGAGATACATAAGGCAAGGAATTTAGGAAGGGGTGTGGAGCTTCCATGCCCTCTCCTGGCACTCCACTCTCCAGGTACCTCCACGGGTTCAGCAATCCAGATACTCTCCAAACCCTTCATGGGAGCTTCATTATGTAGGTTTGATTGATTATATCATTGGCTGTCAGTGATCAGCTCAACCTCAGCCCCTTTCTCCTCGCTGGAGGTTGGGGGATTGGACTGAAAGTTTTCAACCTTCTAATCACATGGTTGGATTCCCTAGCAACTCTCTCTCTTCCTGAAGCTGTCCAGCAACCAGCAAGATTCACCTCATTGGAAAAAAAGATGCTCTTACCATCGAGGAAATTCCAAGGGATTTAGAAGCTCTGTGTCAGGAACTGGGGTCAAAGACCAAATACCAGAACAAAAGATTCTCCTAGCACTTCTATCTACAAGGGTGTTAGGAGCTCTGTGTCAGGACCCAGAGGCAGAGACTAAATATTTATTTCTTCTTATATCACAATATCACACCTAAGATACCTGGTAGAAGCTTCAGTTATTGCTGCTTCCCTAGAAAGTTTACACACCTCCCAAGTTTCCTCTTCCTCCCTCCTTGTAGTCAAGTTCATGGTCACTTATCTGATGCTCTGTGGGATTTGGTGGAACTTCCTTAGCAGCAAAACCAGTAGACCATGACTAAGCTTGGATATGAAGGAGACAAATACGACATTCTCAGACAACCCTGGTAACATGATAGAGCTTCATGTTGCTTGGGGGTGAGGTTCTCATGTCAGGGCATAAGGTGAGCTTTGAATATAATTCAACTTAATCTTGGAAGCTCCATAGGAGGACACCCTCTTGGAGACACACACGGCACCCTGATCAGCCCAACACAACCAGTGAACATTTCAGTAGCAGAAGAGGTGACCATTCCTGGAATTGAGCACTAGCTGAAGTAGTTGGGTGGGTTTTGGGCTCATGACATCTGTTTAAACACAGGAACCATGCTCTGAGCTCACACAGAAGGAATAGAAGTGACATCCCCACCTATGCTTACGACCACCGAGCAGAATGACAACCAGAATCTCCAGCTCCGGTTTAACAGTTGCTTTTTCCTTTGTGAGAAACACACATAGTTGATTTGCCATAAGTTAAATGGACATGCAGTACAACTCCACTGAATGCACGTCCGAGGGGTCTTGCAGATACCTAACTAGTCAGGTACACACCCCACCGTGTATTAAAAATGCTTGTTTGTCATTCTCAGCAGTAAGAGCCTTTATGTTCCATGGTTTTCATTAAGGAAGAACTTGACCTGTAAATGGGGGTAAGGGTCAACAGGACTGTGTCCCTTTAACAGCCAAAGAGTTAGAAGATGTGAACTCATTCTGTACTGGTAAAATTTCTCTTATAAGCAAATTGAAATAAATCCTTCCCTGGCCTCAAAATAGCTTTCAATTACGTTAGTGTTAGAAGGAAGTATATATATCATAGTGGGCATGAAACAAGAACTTGACCTTTTTGCAAAAACATAAAAGCAAATCCATCTTCTTTCCTGTATTTCTGGCTGGGGTATAAAGCTTCTTGGGAATTGTTTTGCATAAACGTGTCTTCAGAGAATTTTTGTAATTCCATCATGAAAAATAAGGAACATGACCTATTTCCAGAAGGCCTTTCTTTGTTGGCTCAGATAAGTTGAGGTAGAAACAAGTCAGACCTAAATTGCCAGCAACAATGGAAAGATTTTTGCTTTGAAAAGGATAAAAGCTAGTGGGACATTGATGAAGAAATCAGAATAAACATAAAAAAAGATGTTCCACCAGGGAGGCACGAATTGAAGCAACGATAAAATACTATATATTTCTTGTCTGCCAGATTGAAACAATTAAAATGATGGCTAATATTAAGGCCGGCCACAGTGTGAAAAATTGGATACAACACTGTTGGTGGAAGAGTAAATCAGTAGAGGCCTTGTTGCCTTTCTGATTGTCACAGAAGAGCCTTCCTGTGGGTACATCTGCTGGGCGGTAACTTTATTCTCCTCCTTGGCATTGAATTCGACATAACAAATTAGGATGATGTGTTTGCTGATGTAAATGAAAACCGCCCCCTCCATTAATGGCCACTGTTAGTGTGCTCTTCCGTTTGGGCTTTGGAAGGAAGAAATTTCCCAGGGTTTGGCAAAGCGTGTTCTGTTGACCATCTGCATCTGAATCCTTGGGGGTGGGAGCGGGTTGCAGGGGGAGGTGCAAAATGAAGATTCCTGGGCCTCACTTCTGCTTTAGCGAGTTGGAATCTTTTGAGGTGGGGCTCAGATGCCAACTTCTTTTAAATCTCTCCAGGTAACTTTATGTAGCCCAAAGCTTGGGAACCTCTGCCTTAGAAGTTCCATGTTGCCATTCATTCCTTAATGGAAGACAGAATTGATTTCATTCCCTAAGGGCTAATTCTTTTATCCCGTTCTCCCTTTGTCTCTCTCAGTCTCTGTCTCTCTGTTGCCCATGCACATACATGACAAAGCCTTTAAATCTGAGTTTGTCTCTTGGATTCTAACTCTGGAAAACTTTTTTTGTTTTCTTTAATAATGTGGAAGGAAAGGTATAGAAAAGGAATCCGACCTTAAAGATGGGGAAATAATTCTATTCTCATTTTACCGATAGGGAAATTGAGGCACAGAGGGTTTAATAGCTTGGCCAGATGGCCTGTGTATAGAACCAGGATTTGAATCCTGGCAGGACTGGTGCTACAGCCCAGGCCCTGCCCACTGTGAAACGGTGCCTCTTAGGAAGGAGGGGTGGAGAGGTGACTCCCTCTCATACATTTCATTCCTACTAACAACGCTTCAGTCGCAAGCAGACACACATTCACACTTCATCTCCACATAGAAATGTGATATTAAGAATGGAGAAAGTCCATATATGAAGACTTCTAGGTCCCTTGTAACACTTCTTAGATGGTGTCTCCAGGGCAAACTGATCTTTGAAAGCCAAATTGTCCACCAGAGACTGCAAGGTAGATGGTGTCTAGGCAGCAACTGTTGTTTTGGGCCCTCACCATGTGTTTTAATAATGTGAATTGGTTGTCAACATCTAAAAATCAGGGCATTTTACATAAAAACCCAGATTTCCAACACCTTTTGAAAAGTGGGCTGCGTGGGGCCTGCATGGTGAGTGATAACAACTGGAGCAGAGCGGTGGCTGCACCCTTTAAACTGTGCTCTCCAATTGGTCATGGTCCCCACCGCTCCCTATTGTCCTATAACCAGGCTGCTTCACTCACGTCTGTTCTCTGCCTGACCCCTGCACTCCTTTGACTTTATGACCCTTTGTGATTCATCACATTTCTGTAGGTTGGAACCTCACCACATTATCCTCAAGTACAAAGCAAGCACCATTTACTGGCCTTTGTTACTGGGTGCCCTAGAAGGGACACATTGACTTAGAGATAGTGTGGAGTTTGGTTAAGAACACAGCTGGACGAGCCAGACTATCTTGGGTTTAAACCCTACCATTACCACTAACTAGCTGTGAGACCTTAAACAAGTCACTTCATCTCTCTGAGCCTCGGTTTTCTCATCCGCAAAATGGGAATAATAATGCCTACTTCTTTGGGTTGCTGTGAGGATTCAATGAGGATTAATTCACGTAAGAGCTTAGAACAGGGCCTGGCGCACAGCGAGGTCTATGTCAGTGTCAGTTGCTATTATTATAACCCACTTAGCTCAAACACTAATCTGGGCAGTATGTATTTTCACAAGTTCCCAGGAGTTAAGCCAAGACTTGGCATCTTTCCCCTGGAACATTGTCCTTTGAGTTTGGCTCATGAGTACAAAGCCTTGAGCTCTACTTAATGGCATCTTAAATTCTGAGGTCCTCTCCCAGTAATGTTGATAATAGTAATAACAGAATTAATAAATGGTTTGCATTTTTTGTGCACCAACTAAGGAACAGAGACAGCAAGCTATACACATTATGTGGGTCATCTAAACTTTACAATAGCCTATGAAATGGATACTACTATAATCCCCATTTCACAGCTGAGCAATCTGAGGTTTGAAGAGATTAAACAATTGGCTGAAGGTCTCACAGTGAGTAAGTGATGGGCAGGGGTGGACCTGGGCCCAGGCAGTCTGGGGCCAGACCTGAACCATTAACCCCATGCTCTATGGCCCCCTGTTCACACAGACAGAAGCACAATATGCCTTCTCTTAAGAATAAGAGAACTGTATTCACGTCTATTCTCCAACCATCCTCCCCTTCATAGCCCAACATTATCAAATTTGCCATCCAGCAAGCAAGAAACCTTGAGTTTCTTTTCATGTTTTAGTGTCCTTTTCTCCATTCTTTGGACAAAGCCATCTATTTTTGTGTGTGTGACACTTCTTGTTTTGACATCTCCCCCTCCACCCAACAGTCACTGATTGCTCCTGGGTCTGGCTTGTCCCATAGGAAGTTGATCTATCATGACACCTGCTACCGTCTTGGTTGCAAGGTTGGGTTGGCTGATCTGGTAGGTCAAAGGATGTCCCCTTTCTCTTTCACCCGCTTGGGTGAGTCTCTTTGGTCAACCAAGCCAAAGAGGTTGACCTTCTCAGCTTGAGGGGCACAGGACTTTGGTCAATGGTATTTAGGAGTGGCTGCACTGCTCTGGCAGAAAAGCTAACGGATTTCTCAGCATTCTTATGTCTAGCCAGGGGTTACGCGGGAAGACAGAGATGGAGCTGGGCTTGTCATTTCCCAGTTTGGATAGTTCATCACGTCACCTTGCCCTGTGTCATTTCCATCTGCTGGAAAGCATCACTGATTGTAGCGGATGGAGCCCATCTCAGCTGGTTCGAGAAATCAGAATAAATTTGTCCAAACCCAGAGGGACACATCAACAGCATCCATCATCTTAGCAGGTGGGAGCTCATTGGCAATACCAAAAATATGTGGTGACTCTTCTGCCCTTAAACTAAGAGTGATGATGATAGTTTAATGCCAGATCGTGTAGGAGATCATTTAGCAGATCCCATGGTGAGGCAGAGCAAGGAGTGCTCCTGAATATCCCATCTGCTCTCCCACATTTCCCACCCTGTTATGGTTAGGCGGGACTATGTGACTGATTTCAGCCAATGACTGTGAGCCTAAGTGACGTTCGTCACTCCTGGGCTGAGGCAATAAAAGGCCCATGTGGGATTCTCTGATCTTCCTCTCCCCACCTTCACCTGAGGGCACCTTGTGTTCTAGATCTGAGGTTGGCAAACTACAGCCCACAGACAAGATGCCTGCTTTTGTAAATAAAGTTTTACTAGAACACAGCCGTGCCTGTTCATTCACATGTTATCTATGGCTGCTTTTGTGCTAAAATGGCAGAGCTAAGTAGCTGTGACAGAGACCATGATAGACCATATGGCCTGCAAGGCCTAAAATATTATGTGGCCCTTTAAACAAAAAGTTCTTGACCTCCGTTCTAGATAGAGCAGCCACAAGATGGCAGAGGTTTGGACCCTCTGGGGCCCTGAATGACTGTGTGGAGGAGAGACCTTCCACTGACCTTGTGGTCCACGGAACATCAGCGAAGAAAACATGAAAACCCTTTCGTTTGGGGTTGTTTGTTACTGGAGTATAACCTAACCTATCCTGACAGATTCCAACGGGCATTCAAGAAAAGGCATTTTACATCAGAAGGGATTCGAAAAGCCTATACTTACTTCCTTGTGAAGTGAACTGCACAAGAAATGCCGATGATGAGAAGGCCAATGATGATGGAGGCGATGGCCACCCACTTGGCATTCCGCCCAAGCCGCCTGGATCCTTCGTAGTCGCCATCGTTGTAGCTGTTCAGAGACTGGGGGACACAAGGGAAGAGCTGGTGATGATAGACAAGCCACCAGGAGAGGTGTGGGGATTCTCAGGTTGTCCTGATAAAAAGGTTGGAAGAACCCTCTGTTGACTTTGTTCATCTCAGTGTCAGGCTGCTGAGCGAGTGGCATGGCTGTCCTCTCCTCTGGGAATCCTTCCCCAAACTCCAAGGCTGAGCTAACTGCCCCCTCTGTATTTCCTGGTCACTTTCATCTTAGCATTTACCATAACACATTAAAATGATTGATTTTGTCTCTTCCACCGGAACATAAGTGCTATACAGGCAGAGGCCGCCGTTGTCTGTCTTGTTCAACAAGGCGTACCAGTGCCCATTGCAATGCATGTCATGTAGAAGATGCCAGATAAATATTTGTAGCATTAAAGGATAAATGAGTATGTCTGTCCTGTCTGCAAGAACAGGGCTTTGCGAACTATGGCCCACGGGCCAAATCCATCCTGCCGCCTGTTTTTGTAAATCGAGTTTGTTTGGAACATAGCCACCATCATTCGTCTACTATTATCTACGGCTGCCTTTGGGCTAGAATGACAGAATTGAGTAGCTGGAACAGAGACCGTAGGGTCCGCAAGGCCAAAAATATTTAGTATTTGGTCATTTGCAGAAAAAGTTCTCCCACTCCTGCCCTAGAAGATCAATCTGTGAGGTCAGGGACCTTGGCTGAATTGTTCATCTGTCTGCCCAAGACAAGGCAGTCATTTTCCCAGCTGATAAGATGCTGCAGTACTTCCGTACTCACTGATACACAGCAGCTACCCTAGGCTTGTCGCCCCTTCCCCAATGTCCCAGCCATCCGCCTTCCTCTTCTGAATTCCCCCTAGACTTCCCCAAATCCAGCAACTTAAGGGTTATTTCTGGGCTGAGGAGAGAATCTTCTCTGATTCTGTGCCAACGCTGAACGTGTTAAATATTTAAGTATTGTCCTCGTTGCTAGTACTTTGAGTGGTGTCTGGCACATTGTAGGAGCTCAAGAAATGTGTATTGACCGAGTGAGTGAATGAATACGTCTGTTTCCCTACAGAACATGAGGGCATCTTGGAGTTCCCCAGGACCTAGCCTGGTGCCAGGCAAAGCAGAGGTGCTCAGAGAATGCTTGCTACTGAGCTGATGGCCAGATGCTGTTTTTCTCCCTTATCACGAGCCTTCTTTGTCATCCCACTGCTAAGAATCACCCTAAAGTCATGCTACAGCTATGTACGGAGGGACTCCATCAGCACTGTGAATTACAGATTTCATTGGGAACCTCTGTTCTTGATTCTGAAATCACAGCACTTCAGTAATAATTGCTTGTCTTCCTGGTCTATTAAGGGGGATTAGGCATATGCAGACAATTACAAGCCCGAGAAATACCCACTATACCACAGAGCTTTCTGCTTCCGGAACCTTCCATTAATTCTTGGATCGGGGCCATCTTAAGTCAGCAACAGGCTGGGAGATTCAGCAAAGAAAAGAATTTTCTTTCAGGCTTTTTGTGTGAATGAGAGAATGAGAACCTGCAACAATGTCAGGGACTTCTGGCGAGTGAGTTCTAAAATTCCAAGTCCTGAATTCTGGAGTTCTCAACCTGGGGTGCCCATTAGAAACACCTGGGTAGTTTTAAAGAAACAAAGATATCTGGGCCCTATCCTGGGGAGATTGTGATTTAACTGATGTAGGGACCAGGTACCATATGTTTTATGTATATGTGTGTGTGTGTGTGTATATATATATATATATATATATTTTTTTTTTTTTTTTTTTTTTTTGAGACAGGGTCTCACTCTGTCACCCTGGGTAGACTGTGGTGGTGTCATCATAGCTCACTGCAACCTCAAACTCCTGGGCTCAAATGACCCTCCTCTCTCAGCCTCCTGAGTAGCTGAGACTACAGGCACAAACCACCACACCTGGCTAATTTTTCTACTTTTTAGTAGAGACGGGTCTCACTCTTGCTCAGGCTGGTCTTGAACTCCTAGCCTCAAG
>RJWJ010017943.1:0-32280 GCA_004363605.1 Indri indri
TAAGTGAAAAAAATTAAAATACATATAATTTATCAAAGAATTACCTCTAAGAAAGGCTTTGGGGCTAGATGGTTTCCTTCAAACTTAAAAGAACACTGATCCCAAGGGTCTCCAGAAGAAAGACAAGATGCAAAATCCCACAATTTATTTTGTGAATTTAACATCACTTGCCACCTGAAACTTGCAGAGACACAGGCCAGTTCCAAGATCAAACCAACCTGGGTTAAAAGCCCAACTCTCCATTTACTACCTGTGCTACCTTATATACGAGTAATAAATGAAATAAAGCATAAAGCATACTTTAAAAGATGCCATTTATCCTCTGTAAGTACATACTTAATGTAAGCTAGCTGCTTTAGTAAGACAGAACAAACACATACACACATATTATTTGGTCAAAGAAAATTAATCTCTCTCAGGAAAATAAATGCAAAGACATAAATAACATATGCTAAACCAATAGCATACTAAATAAGTAAATTTAATTCACAAATATAAACAGAATAAAATTTAAAAATCCATTATTTTAATAAATCATATCAACAAATCTAGTATGAAAAGCTATATATTAATCTCAACAAATACTGAGAAAACACCCAAATCCTATTCCTAGTGAAATCTTTAAAATGCTGCATAGGCATGATGAAGAACATCTAACAGAAAAATAAACATCAACAGAAAGCAAAACTGAAAAAAAAAAAAAGAAAATCAGGACCTAGACATGAAAGCTTACTATTATTTTTGATATTTAACATTGTCTGAATGGTTAGCCAATGCAACAGAAATAATACTATGATTATATCAGCTTCCATATTTTTAGTACTTTCCACATATCTAAGTTCATTTAATCCTAGAAAAAGTCCTGTGATTCTGAGTTATTCACCCAAATTTCAGATGAAGAAACTGAAACTCAACAAGGTTAAGAAATGTAATTTTCATTTTCTCAGGTAGCAATGGAAGAGGCAGGATTGGAACCAGCTCAGCTTCACTCCAAAACCTGAACTTATAATGACTAATTTGTACCACCTTCCAATAAGGACAAATATGAAAAATTCTCAACACAAATGAACAGACACAAGTTCTATCATTAGATGCCTTGCATACATTCTGGCAAAAACCAAACAAGATGATCAGTTATAACATGTGAATTAAAGGGTCTAGAGATAAGAAAAACATACAAAAACAATAGCTCTGTTATAGAGAAGCAATATCCAGTTAAAGACATGATGGTAATAGGAAAACAAACAAATATTTGCTGTTCAAAAAATAAGTCTAACCCAAAAAGTATGAAACTAAAGACAAGCCCAAAACTTTATTATGCCAATAAAAAGAAGAGCTGAATAATTTAGAGGCAGATTTTCCTGAATGAGAAAACCAACTGTTATAAAGAAGCCAAGATTTATACAATTGTTATAAATTGTCACTGGGATTGTTTTTGGACCATACAAGACTGGTTCTAAATTTTATCTGGAAAAATGAACAGGTAAAAAGAATGTTTATTGAACCGTTCAAAATGAGAAGTGATTCTCTAATGTCTAAAGACTTGACAGAATAATAGAACAGAAAACACTAAAAGAGATCTTCATAAATGTAGTAACTTAAAGAATGCAAAACAAATTGTTTTTGGAGGAGACGGATTACTCAACAGAAGACACTGGGCAAATGGGATCCCTTAAAAATTCATTAATACCCTCACATTGGACAACAAAATAAATTCTAGTTGGTTAAACATTGACAATGAAAAGTAAAACAAGAAAACTCAAGATGAAAATGTAAGTTGTTAATTAATAGATTTTGAGATGGGACAGGACTTTCTAACCTGAGAGATCTTAATCAGGGGTCCATGGATTACCCCAAAGCATAACAAATTAACTGCTACATGTAAATCTGGGCTTATTTTAGGGTAAAACATACATAGCTTTCATCAAATCAGCACACGTAAGATTTTCCAGGAGGTACCAAAAGATCAGGTATGACTATTTAACTGAAGAATTCACAAAGGACACATATATTTGACTAATAATTTAAAAATAAAGAAAAAAGTTCTCTACTTCAAAACAATATGAAGAAAACTTGAAGGCAAATGTAAAATTGATAAAATATTTGCTATGACTATGGCCAAGGGTAATATATTGAGTACATACAGGTAAGAAAAATAATTAGCAACGTGAAAGAGTATTAGGTAATTCGTAGAGGATTCAAAACTTTTTTACGTTTTTGACTTTGAAATAAACTTGAAATTCAATTTGAATCTTAGTTCTTATAATGCAGAAATTCCTCAACACTCGATTTCCAACAACTGAATGGAGAAAGCACCCACAAAAACCTGAAATCTTTCATCTAATCTTGCTTGACTGCAGGTTAGATAAAACATTATTTGGTTAAAAAGGTTGATAAAAGAAACTAATGAGAGGGAAAACAAAATGAACAATGAGATCTGAAGGGAAAGCAACACGCAGATTAAAGACAAAGCATACAATATTTTTACAATAAATATATCTCATTATTAACATTCAAAACTAGCATCATAGTATTAAGAGTTATTACACTTTCCAAGCTTAAAACAGCTGCTTAAAGTTGACCGTGTAGGCAGACTTTTGATTTATATATATCTGCATGATTTATATATACATTTACAAAAAGTTTATATTATTTTGATGATAATCTAATTTTAAAAATGATTCTATTACTAATAATATTGGTGGCACAGTCACTGTTCCTGGGATCTGTCAGAATGAAATAAATTTATTTGCTTCTAAGACGTTAGTACCAAATAAAATCAGTGGAATGTTTGCAGGCACCGCTATGATGAAAAAGGCTCTCAATGTTTTGGATTTCAAAGACTGGCACATTGTTTTTCATTTGGGGAATCAATGTGAGATTGGACACTTTTAATTTTGCTAAATAAGGACAGCATCATTTTATACAAGTAAAAAAAGTTTATATCAAAAGTCTGTAATTTCAAAATAGGTCACTTTAGAAAAACTAAAAAATATACTTTTATTTAAAAAATAATCTACGTTACATGACTATTATTATTCTCCTTTGCCTGGTGATCCTTGAGCACTGTCACTGAATAGCATTCCTACAGACCAGATGGTCTCTGGGCAACCTTCCAATGTTATGATTCTGCAGACAAACTGACAACAATTATTTTATATTTCAGATACGGGATCCCACATAATTGAGAATTTTAGCACAATGAAAATTATACAATTGAATATATCTGCTATGAAAAGTGAGGCTATTAGATGTCAACTCCAACGGCAGCTAAATTCAGAGCAGCGAATAAGAATTCAGCATGACTAGCAAGATCACTCCTGTATCATACTCTCTCCAGGAAGCTCTCTACAACATTCTTTCAAGTTGTTTGTAAAGGTTTCCAATAGCAAAATAACAAGCAGACTCCTCTGAGAGCTATTAAGGGAACACATCTCCCAATCTTACACTTCATTCAAATTCTCTTCCTTTGTCCCAACATTCCCTGGTTGTGTACCAAATTTATCAGATAAACTAGAGTGCCTGCTGAAGAGAGAAAAATAAGGTTTTGGTTTTTTTTTTACTATATTCTTGCTGCCTAGAAGAACAATTTTAATCTTTGAAGTGGTGCCAGTTTTCAACCTGTTTTCAATCATATATAGGCATGTTTCCAAATTCATTGTAGAAATATTAAATAAAAAAATTATGGGCTGGGTGTGGTGGCTCACATCTGTAATCCTGGCACTTTGGGAGGCTGAGCTGGGAGGATTGCTTGAGGTCAGGAGTTTGAGATCAGCCTGAGCAAGCATGAGACCTTGTCTCTACAGAAAATAGAAAAATTAACCAGGCATGGGGGAGCATACCTGTAGTCCCAGCTACTTGGGAGGATGAAGGAGGATCACTTAAGCTTAGGAGTTTAAGGTTGCAGTGAGCTATGATGATGCCACTGCACTCTAGCCCAGGCAACAGAGCAAGACCCTGTCTCAAAAAAAAAAAAAAAAAAAATATGGATCATTCAGGCTTTCCTCCTTATCCTTGGGTCTTCTATTCTAAGGCTTGGTCATGATGGCAAGTGCTATTGGATGAAAAAGGTGAAATATGGTTAATGCTGCCAGAAAGCAATGACTCAGTAAAAACAAAACCAAGTGTAATTTGGATTCCTTTTATGGCACCAGTGGTAGCAGAAATGCTATTGTCTCATTGGTGTTGTTGCCTTAACCTTTCCTTATTTGCCATTATTTATCCTTTCCTACGCTTACCCCACCATCACCCTCGATCTCAATACAGTGCTTTGTTTTATTGTTTCCTTCATGTCAGGCATGATTGTCTTTAATCTGTGCCTCACTTAACTGGAATGTAGGCCCCACTAGAACCAAGTTCAAAGCCTCACATGTATTTGTGTTCAACCTACTCACCACTCCTGGCAGCTCTGGCAAGGGCCATGCATGTTCTGCTCACAGCAGATGTGTTCTGGTTCTAGCACAGTGCCAGGCACATACCGAACTAGCTAAATATTTGTAACTATGACTTGTAAGATGTGTTACAGGTTCAGAGATCTGAAAAAATGTCTGTTTCAAAATAAAGAAATTATGGCAACAAGCACGACTCAACACATATTTCTTGAATGAATCAATCAACATTTAGAGTTAAAACTAAATTTGTTGGTACTCTACCTCACTGACTACAGATTCCAATTTATACTTTTGAATAACTATAGAGAGAGCTCCTTCTCTTCATTCATTCATTCACTCATCCATTTATTCATTCACTCTACACATATTTGATAGCCTACGATATGCCAAACATTGGTGCTGGCACTACCGCAGCATACTGACCGTCAAGACACCTACAGTCTAGAGGGACTTTTCATTGTGATCTATGGACCACTTAAAATTGAATCGCCTGAATTATTTTGAGGACTTCAAAATCCGCATTTTTAAACAAGATCCCATAATGAGTCATATGCACACTAAAGTTGAAAAAAGACTCTTTAAAGTATAGCTCAAATTCCTCTTGTTCTGTAAGGTCTTCCTAAATCATCCCAGTTCAAAATTTTAGCTCCCTTCTCCAAACTCATGGCCTTTATAGTTCATAGCACCCATTTGTAATTAACCATGTTTTTTTACAGCTCATAAAATAGAAAGGTGACATCATGAGATGGTGGGTTCTGGTGTCAACTTCCAGACCTATCACTTACTGCCTGTGTGAACTTCTAAGCCTCATTTTCCGCATCTGAAATATGGTGATAATGCCTACCTGAGAGCGCTGCTTTGAGGATTAAATGGGATTGCCGATGTAAGCACTCAGCTTGGGATCTGGCATGAAGCAAGCATTCAAAGAAGGCAAGTCGCTATTTTTTCCCCATGATTTTACCTTTTAATTTTATCTTTCTGCACTACGCAACATCTCCACACTCAACTTCTTGCCACACCAATGGCAAGAAGAATCTTTTGTTTCACATACACGATGTCACAGTCTGATGTACTCTGAACTTCATTGGTTGGGGATGATGCTACCAGGCTTCACAGACTGTTTTTCTAGGATATGCAAAGAACTAAACCTTTACTTCATCTTAGTCACACATATGGTGATTGGTTACTCAATAAGATTCAGAATCATCATGAATCGAGACATGAAAATTTAATCCAGAATGGTAAGAAATAATGCAATCTTATAAACACACAATGACTTTCTTTTTGTGTTGTATGTAATATTCCAGGTATCACAGCTTATTTCACTATGAACGTGTTGTTTGGAGTTTTCAACACATCAAATGCCACAATTGACTCGATGTCAGGATAAATAAATCGCATTTGTTTATCTGTAAAGCTGTCATTTGTATTTCCCTTATTTACTTTTCTCTCATACTGATGGCAAAGTGCATTATGATTAAAATTTTTTAACAAGATAAAAAGAAAGAATGCTGGAATCAGCTAAAGACAAAAACTAGATTCTTATGTCACTAGGAACAATTATGCTCTTCTGAGCAAATGACACAAAAAAAATCCTAACTTTTATATAAAAAAATGTCCTGGAAGTAAAAAATTGTAAATCAAGAAAATGTAGCCATAGGCCAGATCGATTAAAAACTCAGACCAAGAACACCTGGCATATCAACAGACGAGTTTTAACTGAGTTTCAATGTAGAGTTTAGGAATATAATCTGAGCATCTTCACGTATGAAGACAGCGATATTTGATGAAGCCATCCAATGAGTCATTATGCAATGAGTCTTTTAATATGCTTTGACTAAAGTGATTAAGTAGCAGGCTATGATGTGAAATTAATGGACCCTGGAAAAAAAGTCAACTTCTTGTTTTCTTACCAAGAAAAATTGTATTTGATAGTATTTTGGGTGTTACCATAGACACTATCAAGAACAAAAATTTCCTGGCAATGAGTAAAATCCACAAACAAACCCTCAAGAGACTAAATTTAAATACCAAATTTCACATATTTCTTGTAAACTCACTAATACATTAGTAGATTTTCTAAAGCAATCATGTCGGGTAATCGCACAAAGGTTAATTTGCTGTTAACACCCTATTTAAATTAAAGGACACAGAAGCAGATGAGTAATTTACAATGTAAATACCTCCATATTCTTTATTTTCTTTTACTTTTTTAAAATGTAAACTGTCTCAGTCATTTATAGCAATCATGATCTCAGTCACAGGCATTTTCCAAGGACTGATTAATTAAATGATGGGAAGGCTGGTGTACCAAAGTGCAGTCCAAAAATGCAGTAGAAATTTGCTATAGGTCTTGTTGCAAGACCTGTAGGCCCAGCAATCTTTTCCTGCCAGGTTTTTATGCTCCTTCTAAATCCCAGAATCCCAAGAGAAGAATAAAGGTTATCTATTTCTATAGATGGTACTATAATCCACCCAAGTTTAGCAAAGAAACTAGACCTCGGCCTTGAATTTCCTTTTCCCCAAGGCACATATCTAATTCATTGCCTGTTGGCTGTACCTGCAAAATATACATCAAATCTACCCGTATCTCTCTATCCCCAGTACCACCACCTTGCCCAGGCTACCGTAATCTCTTCTGTACTACTGCACTAGCTTCCCAAGTGGTTTACCTGCCTTGCTCCCACACAAACTGGATATTTACAATGTGAGACACCTCTAATACTTGACACTTGAAAATGATATTTGACCAGCTACACAAGGAAAAAGTCTGGTGATTCCAACAGGATTGACAACTATTCTTCTTAAAAAACAATCTTTATTATTACAGTAGTAAGAATAAAATGCTTTCAATGAATAATACATTTTTAAAAATACAGCTAAGCAAAAAGAGGCAGGTAACAATCCCCTAAAAACTTTTCAGTCCTCAGTTCAGTCTCTGAGCAACTCAACTATCCAACATGTTTCTTAGTTTCCTTGTCTAGGGAAGAAGATGGAACACACCAGCTACATCTCAAGATAATACAAGGTGAACCAGCCTGTTGACCAGGGCTTTTCCAGTTCTAATGGCTACCTTTGGAAGCTGTACTGTTTGAAACCATGAGTTAAGGTACAAACTTGAGTCCAGGAAAAATTGGCTTCTATTTAATTTGAACTTGAGAAGTGCTAGAGGACAGAGTGTATTGTCTGTGTGTACGTAGACATAACAAAGCTATTTTCATGCACAGTCCTGGCAGAAGGCCTGTGGTAACTGCTCTGTGGGTCTGGTTACAATTATTTCACTATAGGGAATAATTCAGGACAGTACATCCCTTCTCTGTCTGCTCAGCCTCAAGTCTGAATGCATTCTGTTTTTACCTCACAAACCTTTTCTGCCCTCTGTCCTGATTTCCTTTAAATTCTCCTCACCCTCCTCACGCAGTACACCCCAACCATTCATGCCAAAAATCTTAGCAAAATTCTAAGCCCAAACTACAACATTACAATACACAAGAAACTCCAACAGTATGGGAAGGGAGGGGCGTGTGTGATACCTGCTTCATTACCCTGGTAACTGTATGCAATCTGGGCACTTTTGCCTGTATTTCTCACTGTTCATGCATGTACTAAGTTGTAATTGAAATAAATAAAACTCTCCTCAAAGGAAAGGGTTGGTATGTACTCTACAGTTTTACCTCAATAACCAAATACATTTGTGTTCCCCGCCCACTGCAACATCTCATAGAGATGAATGTGGCCCTCGGGAATATTTTTAATGGAACATTTAAAACTGAAATGTGCTTTTAATTAAAAACAAAAAACAAAGATGATAAGACTAGTTTGCCGGAAGTCAGTACTAAGATGCTAATCCCAATATTCAGAAATGTTTATGTCTAAAAAAAATCTTTCTTATGTGGCCTCTCTTAATGATGCTCCATTCTAGAAATCCGAAGGCCCCCGATGAGTTCCTTTAACTCAGCTTGTCCAAGACTCCAGACTGCTCAACTGTTCCACATATTCACATCTCACAACAACTATATTCCAAATATTGTGCTCATTTCCCTATATTTTTCCTGCACTGGAAATATACATAGGTGAGACAGATTACAACGAAAGGCAAAGCAAAGGCTTAAGAGTGGCTGATTAACCATAACTGCATACAATTTATGTAGATGGATTTTTAGGTTTAAAAGAAATGCAGATGGTCAGTTTAATTTCCTGAGAAATGAATTTTCAGGATGGTTTTGTGAAATCAACAGCATATGGTGTGTGGATCATTTCTTGGCTCCATTCTTCTTTAACTTTTCACATTTTGACCTTTCCACGTCTCACAGGATCCCTTCCACCAAAGATAAAAGGGAGAGGGACTTCCCTTGAAAGCCAAGAGCGGGAATAACATCATGTCTGTATGTTAGCCAGATGAAGTCCAAGTCTAGAGAGTAAGGCAGCAAGGTGAGAGATGGGTTGAGGCACGTGGGGAGTAGAAGACACTAATCAATATCAACTAAAGGACCTGCAAGGTAAAAATAATTAATGTATAAAATTGAACAATTCTGTTAACTTCCTTAGGACTCAGTACCATTGCACAAGAAAGAAGGTTGAATTAGATGGATTAATTTAATATTTGTTAAAAATTGACCTTGCTGAATACATTATGCTTAGGTGTCATAGGGGATACAAAACTTCTGTGGATCCAATTTGAATCACCAAAGCTGGCCAATTTCTATTTTTGGCCAAATCCTGCACCCTCCACAACCTGTCCCCTGACACTATTCCATTAGCTTTCTTAAATAATTTGTGTATATCTGTCAGTGAACATTTGCTTCCCTCATGAGATTATAAAACCCCCTGAAGGCAACTGATATATTTCATAAATATTTGAATTATGTCCTGTCTAACTTAGTGCCTAGCATGATGCTTTAATTTTTTTGTAGTGTTCAATATATTTGCATACATAAACAGAAATTATATTATAAAATACAACCCTTATTCTCAAGGAATTTAAGTCTTATTTGGAAGATATTATATATACATATATCTGTAATAGAATAATAAAGATTATCTAAAGGACCTAGAGTTATAATTCTATATTATATTAATATGTATTCTATGTTCTATACGTATCCATGTGGTATATTCTATAAACCAGTGGTAACAGAACAATTGTAAGAGGAGGGAAGAGACAGGTAATAAGGAGAAAGTGGTTGAGCCTGCCTAAAACGTGTGAATGTGTGTCTATGTATGTGTATATACAGTGTACTAGAGGTACCTAATGTTTAATATGCACCAGGTATATTTCTAGTATAAAAGAACAGCTGCCATTTCGATTTGTTTATTTTCTTAATTTGGATATAGATATATTGGGTTTTCTCTAAGTAAGGCATTCCATTGGCCTCTGAGATAGGAAATTTGAAAAAAAGGCTTTTGGGTCATTTAAATCAATGACTTGTGGGAGATTCTTTACATTAATATCTGTTTTATAATTTCTAAATAATTTCAGAAATTTCAACCTGACTCAGTCACTTTTATTTGCCATTCACTATATAGAGTGACATTTCTTGATTGCTAAACACACATTCTTCAATTTTCCAATAAAAGACTCTTTGTAATTCAAGGCAAAAAGGATTCTTCGGTGAACTTAAAAATTATGGATTTCTTGAGTTAATGTTGATATTTTAACATATGAAATACTCCACTAAAATAGCTTTTCTTTGCTAATAATTGCAGACTCAGGTCAAGAAAACTTTCAGTAGAACATAGTTTGTTATTCTGAGCACTCTGTACTTTTATGAAAGTTATTTCAACTTTATAAATCATTTGATATGAAACATCATTTGATAGCAACCTTTTTTTGTTCTTTCCCACAGATCTAGAGTACTAGTAACACGTGTTGGCATCTTGATGCAATCTAACACCTTACAAATGTAAGATGTTCTCCCAGCTTACTAACCTAAAATTAGTACGGTCATCTTTCATTACTTTCTTCATTTAAGAAACCTGCTTCAGGCCAGGCGCGGTGGTTCACGCCTGTAATCCTAGCACTCTGGGAGGCCAAGGTGGGTGGATTGTTTGAGCTTAGGAGTTCGAAACCAACCTGAGCAAGAGCAAGACCCCGTCTCTACTAAAAATACAAAGAAATTAATTGGACAACTAAAAATATGTAGAAAAAATTAGCTGGGCATGGCAGTGCATGCCTGTAGTCCTAGCTACTCAGGAGGCTGAGGCAGAAGGATTGCTTGAGCCCAGGAGTTTGAGGTTGCTGTGAGCTAGGCAGACACCACGGCACTCTAGCCCAGGCAACACAGTGAGACTCTGTCTCAAAAAAAAAAAAAAAAAAAAACCTGCTTCCTAGCACACTCACTTTATTTGAACTTTTGGAGTTATGCTATATAAAAAGACATCATTTTAAGCAGCAATGGCCCAAATGGTAACTAATTCCCTTATAATCACTGATTACATGTTCCTTATTCACTCAGCTGAAAAAGCAGAAAGTTACCCCCCAAATCCACAAAATCCAAAATATTAAAAACCTCTGAACGAATAAATATGTGCTGAGGATACCCCAACATAAGAGTTTTTCCTCCCTCTCCTTTAAGGTAACATTATTTTCTCTTATTCCAAAACTGTTCATGATTTTTAGACTCATCTTTGAGAACAAGGAGGAAATTACCTAATTTACCAGAAAGGCAAGAATCATGATGAGACTGTCCGAGGCAGCTGTAGAGCTTAACACAGCCCAATTCAAAGGGGTTCAAACCCAAGAAAGAAAGGTAAAGGAGGCAGATCTTCAGAGGAACTGAGAATGTGTCCAGTTTCGGGTGCACAATACTTTTATTCAGGTATCTGGGGGCATATCAGAGTGGGGTTTGTTGCAACACGTGTTCTTATACATCCTGCAGGAAAAGGATGGCCTGGGAGTCCTATTAGCTGTCACAGCAAAGTTCTTCCATGATCAAACTTTTGGATCAAGTTTGGATAAGAGATCTGGGTACTTCAAGCTTATATATTTCTGTGCTTTGTACTTGCTTTCTTTGCCCTTTGTTTCCTGAGAAGGTTTTCAAATGGCAGAGAGGCCAGTGGTGGAAGTAGCTTCCATAGTAGGAGCCATTGTGCTACTGATGCTGGCAAGTGCCTGGGGGACATAAGGGAAGCAGGCTGGGAAGCTTAGGATGTGGGAGTTTTCTCCGATGCTCCTATAACTGAGTAAATACTGTAATGTAGTAATAGTCGGAGAAACAATACATTTCTCCTTATACTGCAGGGATAGCTGGGACATGCAGTTAGATAAGGACAGGAAGACTCTGCTTTGCAACTTTTCACCTGAAGGCTCAGCCCATCCAGTTACTCAAAGAACCCTGGTGGGGGCGGCCGTGCATATCTGGGAAGCAGGGTAGTGTCCTGAGTCATAATTCTGCCTACCTGTGGCTTTCTCTCCTCTCTCCGTACAAGGGAGTATCTTGTTGATCCGGCTTTTCAAATCATGATAATAAAGGCTAAATCTCAAAATACCAAGGTTTCAATACTGTTGAGAAGTAATAGCATAGGAGGAGATGGAAGGGGTGGGGCTGAGTAAATGGGTGAGGCACATTTGCGAGAGTTAGGCTTAGCTTCAGAGCAACTGCAGCCCTGGTCACTATTTTGCTCCTCTCTACAACTGTTTAGTTTTAGAGACACTTCGCCCATGCTGGAGGCCCACTGCTTGCTGATGCTAGTTTAACAGTGATGCTTGACCCACTCTCTTAGAACTTGGACTTCTTTCCCATAGTTTTCAGCTTCACTTACAGACAAAGATTGGCCTGTAGAACAAACCAATGGAGTGACAAGGAAAGGTTTACTGTTTCTCATTTAATCAGATTGTTTACCATCTATTTTGGCCCCATGATTGAACTGAGCTGCTAAAATCTTAAAATACAGTGGATTTTCCAGATTGCCTGTATTTTGAGAACTTCCCTCCACTCATCACCATTTTGACAACAATAAATCTTAAAAAAATGCTCAAAATGCAAAAGAAAATAAAACAGTTGCAATCTTTCAATGTGTTTGTTCCCCAGGACCCAAGTGACTTTATCTACAGAGTGAGCTCTTTGAGGCATAAAGTAAGGATTTTGCATTTCAGCTTAAATAGTGATTAAAAGGATTGTTGTTGAAAATAATAGCGTTACAGTAATAAAAGGACTCATTATCACCAAAGTTTGTTTAGCAACAGTCACAATGTCAGGTTGCCAAGTTCGAGTTTGAGGTCACAGTCTTTTTGTGGGGGGGGTGGGGCAGTGGAGGAATTTCTGATTTTTTCCTTCAATATTTTGTGGACAGGAAAATATTCCAGAGAAACAACCTAGAATTTCAGAATAAAGAGAATATATTTTTCAAAAATCCTACTTAGAGTTCACCAAATTAAAAACACACTTAATTGAGATTCTGCCAAAACACTCCCAGTGAAAAGTTGTTAAGTGAGAAGTTAATAGAACAAGTGCCAGTTCCTTGCTAAACCCCAAATTTTCACACCTTAAAAGACATAATACGTTGAAATGACTTCATATTTAACCTTGTCAAAAAGAAAGAAATCCAAATATTCCTGGGGGCTTGGATATCTCTCAGTGTCAAGGCTTAGGCAGGAGGCCACCCAAAGATATGGCACCATGTCCAGAGCCTGCATTTGTCTCACTGTTTCAGTCCAAGGCTTTACATGACTTAGCAACTTACTGTAGCCACATTATATCAAGGCCTAACTGCCCTAACATAGGCTCTCTGCCCTGCAGAGGGACAGCTGTCAATGTCGGGAAGCCACCTGTGTCCTGAGAATGAATTGGCACCGTTCTCATTGTAATACTGAGCCTTTCTGTCGTCCTTGCATTCCTTCCCTGACACCTGCTTCTACGACTCTACTTCAGGGTGCAACTAGATGAACGAACGAGTCCTTCCCTTCCTCCCTAGGACAAGGGTGCAAGGCTATTTTTGGAAAAACCCTCAGGTCATTATTTCAGTTCCTTTTTCTTATGATCCTCCTTCAGGGAAAGCCTCACAGAACAGGCCCCCAGTCCCTTTTCTGAAATCCATGGACCAGATGTGTTTGGAATTCAACATTTTTTCAGAGATGGTGTTCATAACACATATCACACAAAACCCCCAGTGGAGTCTGAGCCAGCACCTCATAATCAGATACATAAATATTTCTGCAGTGAAATGTTATAAATTTTCACAATAAATAGAATAAATAAAGACTGTAAATAGCCTCAAATGAGTTCAGGGCAAACTTTGCCATTGAATGAATTTGAGTGTTAAATTTGCAAAAGAATGGTCAGTTTTCCAGGCATTTTGGATTTTGAAACTGAGGACAAGAGATTTTAGATCTGTATTAGGTTCTCAACAAGTTAAGACAAATTAATCTATTTGTTGTTAGAGAAAGAAGAGAAGGGGATATATTACAAATAGCCCAAGGGGGCTTTTCAAAGTGATCTTTTAGACAAAAAGTTTGACTATACTGCATAGGATTTGAGATAAATGAGTTGTTCTTGTCCCTGGCTCCTGTCATATGACCTTGACATATTCTGTCTTCCAGAGCCAGTCTGTGACTGTGCTATTGTCCTGGAATCTGAGCTGCCTTGCTGAGCTGCAGAGAAAGGGACCAGAAGTGGGCAGACCTAACTTCTCTGGGACTCTCAGGAACATTCCCAGACTAGAATAAAAACCTCAACAAGGCAAGAGTGTTGGAGCCAACTGGCATGCTTATTCTATGACTCTATAATAAAGTAATCATGCAGTTTGATTTTTTTTTTAAGCACATAAAACCAAAAAACACATCTTCTTCTTAATATGGGGGAATTTTTTTCTAAAGCCCAAATCTTTGAAGTTTTAAAGGTGGGATTGGGAAGACTATATTCTACATTGTCATGCTAGGGACTATTTACAAGGGAAAAAGTAAACTTTCCCTGAGATCAAGGGTTGTCACCAGTGAAGACATATAGAGATCAAGGCTTACTTGGCTTCCAGGGCCAGTGCAATGATGCCCGCAGCCATGGGGGCTGAGGCCGATGTCCCAGTGTGGTTGTCCGTGCAACGCTGCCTCAGATCCGTAGTGATCTAGACAGAAGACAGAAGTGAAAAGTTTAGATCTCTCGGGTCAGTGTGAGTCACATGAGAAAGAAATTTGCTCATAAAAGTGGAATGGAGGGTATTGAAATATTTGTTTTAAATTCCTTGTTCCTGCACTCTTATAACCATATCACTTCCAGAGAATTGCCTGTGTAGATCAACTATGAAAAGAAAGGGTTTGGAAATTGAACTCCACTTCTGTTAAAACCAGAGTCAGGACCAAGTTGACCCCATGGCTTGAAACATAAAG
Organism: Indri indri; assembly: GCA_004363605.1. Classification (NCBI taxonomy): domain Eukaryota; kingdom Metazoa; phylum Chordata; class Mammalia; order Primates; family Indriidae; genus Indri; species Indri indri. The sequence continues at coordinate 14,713 of RJWJ010017943.1, forward strand.
GTGGTGCAAATACCTCCTTAAATTTTGCACTGTAGGCACCCTACTTGCCTCACCCTAGAGCCAGTCCTGGTTAAAACTAAAGTTCTTATGTTGGCACAACATTTTTAAATAATCAAACATGTTGAATCAACATCCAGACCCTGAGCTAGGCATTGGTAGCATAAGGAATAAAAGTCCCCAGTCCCTGCCCTCCCAGAACTGTTACCTTGAGAGAGCCACAGATTTCAAGCCAAAAGTATGCTCTGCCGTGGGAGGAACTTTGGCTGTGGACCTGTTTCTAGAATTCATAGAAATGTTGCATGGATGAACCAAGACTTCCTCAAAGATTAAACATGGATACTAAAAATAAGGCTGAACCCACTGTGCTTAATATGCAATAATAGCAGTAAGTGTACGTTTGTATATTATAGAAGATTAGCTATGTCTCTGTTTTTATTTTGTAATCAAAATGTGAGAACTAGATCATTTTTATCCTCTTGGCTTAAATCCAGCTCACTTTAGCTGTGGCTGAATAACATTACTATCTACCAAGGGTGATGTTTCTCAACTTTTGTTTCATTACTATGTTTCATTAAGAAAAAAACACTAAATTCAAATTCTCCTTAACAAGAGAAATTAAATACTATGGAATAAGATTCTGGAAACCACTGTAATATCTCTAAGATTTTTTAAATCCTCCGTCCCTGACTATGATCCATTTTTGTCCCCTTGGGGCTAATATATTCTCCACTGAGAATGCACAAGGCTCTGAGATGAGTTAGTGGTGTCATTATCGTTGCTGGAAGACATCAGAAAACCTTTCTTCGCCATCAAGGCAAGGATATTACCACATGTTACAGATAAGAAAACTGATGTGAATGGTCAGCAGAAAGGTGAAGAGAGATCCTGGCTGTGGAAAACAAAGCCCTGTCTTTCTAGGGGCTTCCTTCAAGAAGAGTGTGAACATTGGTTGAATTTGGTTTGAATATAAATTTGATCTTCACGGGAAGAAAGTGCTGCATAACTACTTAGAAAGGGACCCTTGCTTAGAAGTTTCTTCTATATCCCATGAGGATGTTTGAGTGGACTCTTTTATTACCTCTTACAGACCTAGGCGGGCATTCTGGCCGATTTAGTTTCACAGGATACCATCAGTTCTTTTCTTTTCTTTGTTTCTTTTGACACCTCTAATGATTCCAGATTATCATCTGTGCCAGGCAGGTAGGCATACTGATACAAAAGAGGTAGGAGAATGAACAAAAATATACAGAACCACAGAGGTATGGTGCTGTGGGAAGGGGTGGATCCTTGCACTATTTTCCTGACTAACTGATTAGTGTGCAAGAACCCTGACAGAGTGAGTGTGTTTGACAAGCATGGGAAATTGTTTCTTGGTTAATAGACTTTGCCACATTGGATGCTTGCAGGATGTTAGGGTGAATAGAGTCTTACTCACTTCTACATTGAGAAACTTTCTGGACTTTCAATTGTTGACTTTTAAAAGGTATTTTTTTTATTCTTTTAAAAAACATATAACATAAATTTACCCTCAAATAATTTTTATGTGTACAGTATAGTTTATATATATATATATTACATATGTATTGTTATATGCACATTGCTGTGCAATATTGCTAGCATTTTTTCATCTTGCAGGACTGAAACTCTGTACCCACTGAATAATAATTGCTCATTATCCCTTCCCTCATCTCCTGGCAACCACCATTCTACTTTCTGTTTCTATGTGTATGATTACTCTAGGTATCTAACATAAGTGGAGTCATACAGTATTTGTCTTTTTTGTAATTGGATCATTTCACTTAGTATAATGTCCTCATGATTTATCCATATTGTAGCATATGACAGAATTCCCTTCCTTTTAAAGGCTGAATAATATTCCATTATGTAACATTTTCTTTATCCATTTGTCTGTCGATGGATGCGTGAGTTGCTTCCACATCTTGCCTATTGTGAATAATACTGCAAATGTGCACGGGTGTGCAAAAATCTCTTTGAGATCCTGTTTTTAATTCTTTCAAATCTATAGCCAGAAATGGGATTACTGGATCATTAAAATGGTAGTTTTGCCTCATTTGAAACTGTGGGTGAATCTGCAGCCTTAGTTTCCAAAGCCCTTGTCCCTAAGTTGATGCAGGAGCACACCACAAACAGCTTGTTTCCAAGTCTCCAGATCTGCTTCTTGTTGAGAGATGGCCGTGCCTGCATTCCTCCCATTTTACCTCACCCCATGGTCACATTCCTTTGTCCAAGTTTTATTTTTTTCAATGACTTGTGCCTGGATTCAAGATTTTTCATGATGTTTTCCCACTTGGCTCTCCTTGCTTATTCTTTAGCTGCACCAGACACATTCGATGCACAGAAACAAATCCAGGATAAACACTCCAAGTGTGTGCAGCATTGCTAAGTGTAATAAATAACTACCTCCAGCCAACTTCAAATGTGAACAATCAAAATTTTATGATGTAGGGTTTGCAATAGAAAGATGTTCTATCCATACACAGTCACCAGGCATATACATAGACTATATGCTTAAATAAAAAGCTACTTAGTACTTTTACACATAAACCCCAATGAAGTGTTAAATGCCATTAATGTAGGCAAGCTTGTGGAATTCCAAATCATCATTGTGCTGTAATTTTTTTCAACCACTTTAACTAAATGAAATTTGAGAGTAGTGAGTAGGGGTGGACAGCGGGTGGAGGAGGAAGGTGATGGTTTTAACCTTTTAAAAGGAATGGGGAGAAAAGAAACAAAAACATCCTCACTCCCTTCTTTTCCTGCTTTAAGTGGAAATTCCAGCTGGGTCATTTCAAGAGGAAGTTACTGTCAGTGGTGGTGATATTTAGGTGTAAATTACTAGAAACATCTAAGGCAGGGTTTTCATCATTAACAGCAGCCACAGTACCAGAGAGTTTTATGTCTATCTTTAGAGAGAAAAGGCAAAGACCACCAAGGAGCACGCAATCTTGAAGAAAAATGATGTTCTGAAAACTGGAACCACATGAGGTAACCCCATTAATCACAATGCATGCATACAAGATCTGACAGTATAATTCAAAGGAAAGTTGCATTCAACGGTAGGCCCACTACATGGGGCAGAGAGTACAGGGATTCTATATGCAAAGCTGGAAAAATAAAGCACTTTAACTTTGATTCCATTTTTTAAAAAAAAGTCTCAGAATTTGGTCTCAATCCTGGTGGTACATATTACATGCTCCAAATTCCCACAATTCACTACCCAAATCAGAAACAGAATTTTTCTCCAAACAACTTCTCAGATTGCTCAAGAAAATATTATTTGTGCCCATCAGAGTGATGAAACTGGGAAGGACACCAGGCCCTGAGCCAGATCAAAGCTGTCCTGATCAGCAAATTAGATTTTCAGCCTTTGCTGGATCAGTAGCAGATGGTTTTTTGGACTCCACAACGTCAGGGATGTCATCTTTCTTTGGTGAGAAATGGCAGGTATTGTTCGAGTCTCGTCAGGCTCCTCTGAGAAGAGCCATCACTTTTACTCATCCTAAGCTCTTATTTCCTAATATTTCATATTTCATTATTTGAGCTGATCGGACCTTTGATTTTAGCCTGTCGATGTAATTCTCCAGGGAATCTCGGTGCAGAATGACTTTGGCCTCAAGTGACAAGCCTTTATAGCAATCCCACAGTTGGGAGCTTCGCTCTCCCAGATACCTTGTGATCTGTTTTATTTTGAAGGTGCCATATTGTCTCATATTTGTTAAAAGAGCAACTGAAGAGATATTTTTAAAACATGAAATGATTCTACTGTCTGTTTCTGGTGTTGATTTTGATTTGGATTAGAAATGTGCCAAGAAAGCTGTTTCAGACACAGCTATGGGGGATAAGGGCAGAAACCAAATGTTAAATGTGTCAATGAATAAAATAGAAGAAGCTGATTTATCAAGCACAGTAAAATAAAAAAAGGAACTGAGAACCAATGAATGCTTTTTGTGTCTACAGAAGTCACAAAGATTGGTGTAAAATTCAATCATGACAAGTCCGTACAAAATCCCACTCCTATGTTGCTAAAACAATCTGTAAATGTGAAGTGCAAATGTAATATTTTGCTTACAAATGTGAGGTTGCTATCACTAAAGAAGGAGCCCATCTTATATAATTTTTTTTTATCTCCATAGTGTTCAGCTCAGTTCCACGTACCAACAGAGGCACAATATTTATTTGCTAAGCTGAGTTGCTAAAATCGAGCTCCTTTATATTTATTTTGTTCTATACGTTAAACTCTCCCACTCATTAGAAAACATTTCAAGGTCACTTCTTTTTCGACTATCCAAACAAAACTCACAGAAATTTATAATCGGTCTTGTGTGTGTATGTGTATATACACAATCCAGGGGTTAAAACAAAGTACAGCTATTGTTCTCACAAATACTCCACGTTGAACATCCCTTATCTGAAAGGGCTGAGATTCAGAATTTTTCTGATTTCAGATTTTTTTCCAATTTTGAAATATTTGCATTACATCGGTTCAACATCTCTAATCTAAAAATCCAAAATCTGAAATGCTCTAAAATCTGAAACATTTTGGGCATCAAAATGACACTCCAAGGAAATGCTTACTGGAGTATCTTCGATTTTTGAATTAGGGATGCTCAACCTATTACCAGCCACCACCAGTTTCACAGCTTCTCCTAAAACAACCACCATGAGCAACTCGTGCTGAGGCAATGTGCAAGAGGGGTGTGTGTGTGTGTGTGTGTGTGTGTGTGTTTGTTTGCATAAAATGAAATATAAACCCACAGGAACTCTGCAAGGATGATATTATATTATTTATTAGCTAAGGAAATGGAGACTCAAAGGGGCTAAGTAACTTGCCGAAGGGCACGCAGCTACTAACTGGCTGCTAAGTAGTGAAGATATCGAATCCTGAAATAGCAGCAGAAGAAAAAGCAGAGTTACAGAGTGCAGTCATCCGCGACAGCAAAGGCAACAGCGCCAGACCACCGCCAACGATGGTGGAGAACTGGCCTTGAGGTCCAGCCTAAGTCAGCAAGTGGGTATGGCGATTCTCCTTCAGGCCACAATAAAATCAAAACTTTTCAGGAATGAAATTTCTTCTCTACTTTTTAACCTTCTCCAGATAATATGAACCAAACTTCCAAATAAACTAGACACATGTGGATTCGCAAGTCTTTTACTCATGGAAGATAATGCCATTTTCTAAATCAAAAGGAGAGATGCTAGAGAGTAATGCAGTGCAAACGGTGCCTGCATTTGAAACACGACTTGGGCAGCGGGGGTGGGGAGAGGGTAGGGAGCAGCACGTTTCTGCAAAAGCAAATGTGGAGCTGCTCAGAAGCATTAGAAGCAATAAGATAATTCCTCCACATGGAATTGGTCGTTCAGGCCAACCCTGAGATACCCCAGGCAGCGAGTTTGTTTTGAACGCAAATAAATAAAATGAAATCTGGAGAGGGCTGAGCAGAGCTGATACTCTCCAAACTTTGGCTCACAGAACCCCTCCCAGGAGGAATACGATGGACTGTGTATCCTAATCACCAAGACAAACTACTAGGGGGGAAAAAGTCAAAGGCTGAACAAGTCCCAAAAGAAAGAGATAATTTAATGATGAGGGTGATTGGGATTAGAGGGGAGCTTTATCTATAAAACAGAACTTGGGAGAAATTTTGGGAGGTAGTAAGGGATTAAAGATGGGACCTTTCAGGCTCTTTAACACTAAGAAAAGTCACAGGTACAGCTTTATCATGTGGCAGGATTCCTGCTGGCAATTTTCAATGCTAAATATCCTGTCAAATACTGTCTGACTTTCACCAACCTGCCAATAGAAGGAGTTTCTCTGGCAGAAATAGAGCACCTCCCTGTCTTCCTGTGGCTATATACACGAGGTGTGAAGCCTCCAACTCTCTAAATGTTTGGTAGTCATTTGTGCACAACTATTTATTGAGCTCAGGCTCTGGAAAGGAACAAAACAAAGACTTCATCCTCAAGCACATTTCATTGTAGCATGAAAACCAGCTAGTAAATAAGAAAATGCACACTATCATGATAAGTAGCTCTAAGTGCACTAGAAAAAAAAAAAATGAACAGGTAAAGGAGTAGAGAACGGTGGAGGAGAGTGTCTCTATTTTAAGGAAGGTGTGAAGGAAATCCTCTGTCAGGTGAAATTTGAGAATAGACACAAATGAAGTGGTATCTGGTGGAAGAGTGCCCTGGTTTGAACATCATATAAAACGCCTGACTTTGAGGGCTCAGGGCTAACTCTGCTGCCTCAGGAACTAGCATCTCAGCTTTAGTTTTTTCAAGGAGTCCTACTGCCTGAGGGGGTATGAAAAGAGGGAAAGGTAGGAAATTCAAAATGAGTGGACTAAGCAGTGAAAAACAATAGAAATCTGTACATTCTAAATGCTTTTTAATCGCCGTGAAAAGAACACACAACAGAGAAGTGCCATTCTTTCATACAGCCCCCACACCGATGTCCCCGGCAAGTATCGGGCATGACAGCACACCTGTTACAAGACAGGTTTGGACGCTCATCGTAACTTGATTGGAACCCAGGTTCTACCACTCACTAGCTGTTTTTTTTTTTCTTTTTCTCCATTTTCCATTTTCATTTATTTTTTGTCGAGGTGAAATCTACATATGTAATTTACCATCTTTACCATTGTAAATGTACAGTTCAGTGGCAATAAGTACATGTGGATTCTTTCTTCCCCTCATCCTCTGGCCCCTCCTCCTTCCTTCCTGGCCTCTAATTACTAGCTGTATTTTTCTAACCTTTCAAGCTTCATTTTTCTCATCAATAGAGGGGACACACAGAACCTCCCGCATGGGGTTTTAACAATACAATGAGATGACGCATTCGATGTGCATAGTGCAATGCAAGGCACATATGAGAAGGGCCAAATTGTGACATTTACAACATGTTAACATAACTATAAATGTGTTATATGGCAGACATGTAATAAGATATAAACAATTGGGCTAATGAAAGCCTTATTTAATAACATGGCTTTAAAATAACTACTCATTTCAAATTACTTCTATTTAGCTTATAAAAGAGCTTCTTATCACTGTAATCTCGATACTTTGAATGCTGTGTTTGCTGTAATAAGATATAAGGCTATCACTGATCCAAATCTAGTAAAGCATGAATGCAATACCAAGGTCCACAACTGCGCCAGTAGTAATGGCAGGAAACCAAGGGACAGAGACTTCCCTATGTTTTGAAACCCATGGCAAGATATTCCTGCTTGTGATCCATGAAAAGGCATTTTGTCCAGGAAAAATAAAATTTATTTAACAAATGCGCTTTCCCAGAAGCAGAGAGGAGTTCTTTCCTCTCTCCTCGGATCCTCAGCAATTGCCTTGGCTCAGACCACAAAGGTGCTCTATGAATGAAGAATCACAACTGCGCTCTTCCTTAGATGCTGCGAATGACAAAAGGAAATGAATGGCTCAGGGAGGGAAGCCCAGTACAAAGGGAGACACTGCCATTCCTGCAACACTCAATCACAGATGCCACTAGCAGGATGCGGCATCACCGAGGGACCCCAGGCGTCTGGGTTCAAAGCCTGGTGAAGGGAAGGTCTCAGGCGCAACACAGGATTATTCATCATTCTGACATCTAGAAGGAAAAGGGGTCAGCCGGACCGTAAAAGGCTGATGTTGTTGCCAACTCCACTCATGTTGAAACTGTTAACATGTTCACGATCACAGTGGTCTTTCTTTATGGGGTTGGGTGGAACAGATTGTAGTATTTTATAGGTGGGAAAAATGGAGGTGCAAGAAGCACCTCTGTTAACAACAGGTGGAAAAACGACAAACCTAACCTCCCAGGATGAAGAAAGCTACACAGGCTTAGGTAACAGAGACCAAGCTGCTCGTGTGTGCCAGGCACCACGTGGGTACATTACACTCAGTACGTTACCATCTTTACGGAAACCCTGAGGTCAATGCTGGCATCATCTCCATTTCACAGATGAGGTAATCCAGACTATGAAGGTCGCTTAGCCACTGAGCAGCCTGTCTAAAGCTAGAGACTAATCTCAAATAGCGTCCAACTTTCCAATCTAATTGGGGGTAATCTGTGGATTTAGGCAAGATAAGCAAATCTAAGAACTAGATAGAGAAAAATCCCTAGTAAGTTGCTGATATTCCCCACAGGGAATAACAGGACTGACTAGACGGGCACAATTACTTTGAAGCATTGGTGAGTCTGACTTAAGATGACTTCAGACTCTGGAGGTAAAAGAAGAGAACTCTTACTCCAGAGAGTTTTCATCAGGAATTTCATGGTGCAGAACTGATGAATGTCATTCAGTACTAGTGGACACTGACCGTAAGGTAGAAGACATAGGGCCTTCCTACTTGGAAGCAAAGGGATATTTCTATAGATTCTAACATTTTTACAATGAAGGCAAAATTTCACGGGGGCATCACTTTCCAGTTAGGAAAGCCAGAAACTTTAAAACTTGATCATCCCTGCATTTTCTCCTTCTATATTTTACTTTGTGTTTCCAGGTTATGCTTATTGATGAATGATGGAGATACTGATAGGTGGACTCATATATATACGCACATGTGTATATACATACACACACACACATATATACACCTAGTCATTGTGAAAAATTAGCAAAAGATGGGTGCATGTGTACCAGTAGGCAATTTTTACTTAAATCAATCTGCAAAATGTAACAAAAAAAGTAGTAAAAAGTAGCTGAGAAATCAAACATAAAAATCACAAAATAGCCAGGAATCAAGCGGAATCGAATGGATGTGGATCAAGAATTCCCGAAGAAGGTAGTGTCCTTCCCCTATATTTGTACCACTGTGAAAAAGGCAGATGTAGCACCAGTACAGTGACCCAAACCAGCACGGATCTGTAAGATCTAAAAGCAGGGTCTTGGCTAAATTCTAAAAAGTGTCAGGACAGCGGCTTAGCTCCACTTTAGAAAGACAAATTCTGAGACAGTTTACAAAACCATGATCAGGAAAACAGCCAAGTGTAAAGGCGTTTGAAGTTTATAATCAGTAGTAGAGTGTTGGGCACCCCAAAAGTCAGAGCTTTTTTTAAGCCTCACTGGGTCAGGCACTCTGCTAATAAGCACTTTTTATTGACTTCCTCATTGTCTTTGTAACAACTCCATGTACTACATATTATTAAATGTTCCCTTTTCATAAATAAGGACATTGAGACAGAAATATTAAGTAATTTCTCCAAAGTCACCCAGCTAATAAACAGCTCAAGAGGGAAAGAAACTCGTGCAGTCTGGGCCTGAAACCTGAACTCTTAACCAGTTGGCTCTAAGCCTAGAGAGCAGGACGTGGTGAAGAGGTGATCCCGTATGACCTGTGTGCTTCTCCATCTGGCAAACTTTGTGCTGAATATCAGAAAAGAACTATTTATACAGGTTTAGTCCAGGTTACTAAGTATAGTCTCAATGGAATTCTTAGTTTCCTTGCACACTTTTGTTTTTCACACTGAACTGGCTGTACTTAGAAACCAAAGCATGAAGCTAAGGTTAAAAGTCAGTGTGGAGATACAGCGATAGGGCACTGGGCTGAGAGAGTCAGGCTTAGATTACAGTCTCTTTTCTGTCACTGACTCACCATGTGAATGTGGGCTAAATCATTTGTCCTCAGTAAAACTGAAGCTTAATCATATCTAAGGCCATATTAAATGCTGCAATGGGATGACCTGGACCAGCATTTTCAATGAATTAGTAACATTTACGATTGCTTGCATCATCAGCTAATCTGACTTTCTATTTTTGCATATGACTTGTGCATACATATTTATGGTTCTCCCTTTGGATTTCAAAGTGAACATTAAAAAAATAGATCATGACAGGCATGCAAATGTCACGTACGATTTTCTTATCATAAGATTCTCCACTGCTGTAAGTGGTGGCCAGCGTGGACGAACACTCTTCCAGGTACCAAGGTTTCTTTCCGCTTTCCGCTGTGCTGCTGATGGAGATGGTGTAGATGCTGTTGGTGTAGCCATCGCAGGAGCAGTGGTCTTTGCTCCTCCCACCATTTCCAGATGCCCAGACAAACACAGAGCCAAGGCCTCTCCGCCCCTGTTCACAAACAGAGAAAGCTAAATGATGGTCTGAAAAGATGAGGATCACAGGCACTAAATGAAGAGAAGATCAGAATAACAGGGCAAAATCGAATATCTGCAGAAGGGATGTGATGTTATTTTAATACGCTGGGCTTAAGCTGCTTTTGAGTGGAGGTAAGAGGAGTTATTTTTATAAACCAAAACAGTAACAAGTGCACCAATAATGACAATAATAATGGCTAACATCTATGGACTGAGCACAATTCTAAATGCTTTGCATGAAATGGACTGAATCTTTCAACAACTTTGTGAGACTGATACCATTTTCATCCCCATGATGCAGATGAGAACTTGAGGTACCGAAGTGCAGAGAGGTCATGCATCTGTGCTGCATCACATCGGCAGTGGGCAGCAGAGGCAGGTCCTGACCAGGTACTTACTTCTGGAACCTACCTCCCTTATGCATGGTGTGGACACTCATTACAAAGGGATGTCAATGGATGCCACCATAAATGAAGGATTTCAAGAATGCATATGTTTGGGAACCCCTTAGTTATACTAAATTAAATAAGCTTCTTTATTGCAAAACCTCTCGGAGCCTTTAGGAAGTCAGTGATCACTGCAAAATTCTAAGAGCAGGATAGAGTCTAATGTAATTTCCAAACATATTTGATCATAGATACCTTCTTCAACCAAATCCATTAACTTTTTTTTTTTTTTTTACAATGCTAGGAGATGGAGTCACATTCTTTATGCCAAAATGAAACAATTAAAAGACTTTCCTATGGTCCTAAATAATCAAGGGATAGAAGCAAAGTAGAACACAGACTTATGAAGTATAATGACTAGTTCTCTAAGAGGAGGTCTTCAGGAGAAAGCAGAGAAATAAGCCAAAGTAAAGAGTACTTCTGGGAGTACTTATAGATGAATTCCTAAGAAATTTTACCATTTTAAAGCTAGAAGGCACGTTGGAGGATATCTAGGCCAAATCCATCATTCTGTAATTAGGAAGTAAAAACCAAAGCCACATAGTTGGCGATTGCCGAGCCTCTTTCTTCCCTCCAGGCCCTAACTTTCTGGTCATAGGTGGAAGGAAAAGTGTCTAGGACATTGTCTTAGAATTTCTGGAAAAAGAGACAAAGAAAAAGAGACAAAAAGGAATCTAGGGTATCCATGATAAACTCTCCCTGACCTTGAATCTTGAAGGAACAGAATGAATATTTATGACATGATTTGATGGACCTGAACATAGATTTCTTTTTGTCCTTCAACTTGGAAAAATGCAATATGATTACATAGAAACAGGAAAAACTCATGGAGAGAGACGAGTATGACCTTCTGGTTGCTGTGGCTATAAATAGCTGGGCCTGGTTTACCATCCCCCCACCCCTTCCCATCAGAATATTCCTGAAACACAAAGGACACAAAAATCACTAAGCCAGCATAAACTAAGAATCTTGTTTAATTCTTTGTCAGTCTCTAGGAGGAATTATACCTCACTAGGGTGTGGGTGGTCAGACTGAGAAACCCTGGTGACTGACTCATATCTGGCCCCAGAGACAGAACGACATAGCCAGGGAAGGAAGAATGTTCCAATCTAACATCAATACATCTCTCCATACATCCCCTAATCGGACACTGAGAAGATATGTTTTAGGCAAAAAGCACGCCACGTTGGGCCTTACCTGACAGGTGAACAGAACACGTGAGATGGCACACCCACCTGGTTTAAACAGCACCATAACAGATGATAAAGAACCGCAAAGCAATGAAAAAGCACAAATGGTACAATCACATGTGTATATCTCTGTAAAATTATGACTGTGTGCCTATGTATGAAATTCAATTAAAAAATCTTTAAAAAGTAATTTGATTTTAGAGAATATTTAATAAAATATTCAGGAAGTTCTTTTGTGTTCATGATGCAGTTACAAATGTAGGATGTGAAATGATAAAGTCTGATCTCGGTTTAGGAAAAAAGTGTGTGTGTGTATGTGTGTGTGTATATACAAGGAAGTCTATGTGTATAAAGTTAGACATGTAAAGCCACCATAAAGTGACAACATAATAGACATCCTGTTTGGTTAAGTTTAGGAAAGATTTTTATTTTCTTTTTTATATCAACCTCCTCTGACCACGTACTACTTATAAAAGTAGAAACAAACACATTAATTCCTCTATTAAGAGGGAAAATACAAGACCAATTCTGAAGAGATAACTTTTTATGTTATGATCAAAAGAGATTTTTACCCATAGAAGGTCCACTGTGTTCTAAAAACAACACAGCCTAACATTTCTAGAAACTTGCTACATGCCAAGCACTATGCAAACATTACTCTGCACAATCCAAGCCCATATCCTCATCCTTTTACAGATGAGCAAACTGGGTCTCAGAAATGCTCGCTAACGCCAGAGCCAGACTGAAGGTCTCTACGTGCCAAAGCCTGAGCTATTAGCCCTTATAACAACAGCTTCTCTTGGGCCAGAAGAGGGCTAGCGGTTATTGTGTTATTTTCAGCTAAATCTCCTGTGCTTTCGTTGAAACTTGGTATTAGGATCTAAGAGCAGACCAAGTTCTTTCCAGAGTTGGTAGGAGAATTAGAGCTGATACCAAATCAGAACCAGAGAGGGGCTCCCCCTCAGAAGTATGGACACAAGTCATTCTATTCTGGCAGCACCCACAGCTGATACCATTAAGAAGGACAATGACATTGCCTAGGAGTCCTCTGAGGGTCCACTGGGTTGAGAGAGTCTTGGGTAAAGAGGATAGCGGGTCTTGCTACTGCCTTAAAAATGTCCCTTCGAGACAGAAGCAATGTCCTTGTATTAAACACACAGTTTCAGGGAATTCTTTTACAACTGAGCATAGTAAAGGGAAATCCCAAAGGAGAGTGTGGGGTCAACAACACTCCCAGGCCTGAGCTGCACGGGGAGATGGGAGTCACTGGAGCTGAGACAGGCTAACAGGAATTGGTCAAGGGATACATAACTCACGTTGGCCATGCAGGGAGGGTGACAGGTGAACACATACTGAGCCCTCAATCTCCTCCTGAGACAATCCTATTTCTTGCCAGTAGACCCCACTGGTCAAACTCCACCAGAAGCCCATGAACCTGGGAGTCCACAGGCAGAGGCCATAGAGAGCAGTGTCGCTATGCATGGAGCTCACGGAGAGAGATCTTAAGGGTTAAAGAGGAGACATTCAGAATAGTCCTTAAAGTGTGCTAAGGACTGAGTTGCGTTCCCCCTCAATTCATACCTTGAAGCCTTAAAACCCAACGTGACTATATTTGGAGACAGAGTTTTTAACGAGACAATTAAGGTTAAATGAGGTCATAAATGTAGGGCTCTAATTCGATAGGACTGGTGTCCATATGAAAAGAGGAAGAGAAGAGCTCTCTCTTTCTCAGAGTGTGGGCATGGAGAAAAGTCCACACCAGGGCATCGGGAGAAGGGGGCTGTCTGCAAGCTGTGGAGAGAGGCTTCACCAGGCTCCAGCTCAGCTGGCATCTTAATCTTAAACTTCCAGCCTCCCAAACTCTAGAACTTGAAGAAAATAAATTCTGTTGTTTAAGCCGCCCAGTCTGTGATGTTTTGTTACAGCAGCCGGAGCTAACTAACATAAGGAGAGAGAAGGAGATAAGCATGGCCTGCCCCTCATTGGATTCTGTGTGTTCTGACACAGGATACACAGAGGCTGCTGCCATTCTATCCACGAGGCAATCCGACCTTTATGCTCATGCATATGGTTTATGATTAAAGTTCCTGGAATAAACAGACTGAATCTGTGGGCTGAAAATGCCATACAGGCAGCTGCTAAAGATCTATGGGGTTAATGTGAAGCAATTAACAATTCAAAGATTTATTTACTACAGATGCATAGGGGGTTTTCATTAGTGTGAAACATCCAGAAACCAAAACATATGTGGAAAAAAAAAATCTGGCCATTTCTCCAACATACAGAGTAATTTAAGAACTAAACGTTAATGTGGGGTGGAGGGAGCAGGGAGGGTGGGCAGAGTACTATAAAGAGAAGAGAATCTTGAGGCAAATATTTTCCTGAAGTGTAGGAAATAATGACATTTCTTAGCTTGGTGAATATTGTGACTACAATTGGTTATTTAAATATGGCTCTGTATGGCAAAAAAAAAAAAAAAAAAAAAAAAAAAAAGCCCTTTAGCTTAATTGAGTGCTAAGTTAAAAGTTAGTAAACTTAAGGTAAAATATATTGTGAAATCCATGCAGGATCCATTTGACCAAACTGTAAATACTCACTTTGTGCATTAAATGTGCATGTGTTTTTTCTCACATATGCCCTACAAAAATCAATTTATATTACCCCATAAACATTATTATTAAAGGATAGAAAGGGAGTGGACTTTCTTGTGGCTGAGGAGGCCAGAAAAGGCCACTTTATGCTGGATTACCAATTAAATCACACACCCCGAGCTAGCTTTTGAGAGCTGTAGAGTATGACAAAACTAAATTTCTTTCTTTAAAACGGTGTGATTATCTTTTAGCCAGTGCAGTTAGGTTTTATTTGGTATTTTAATATTACTTCATTCTCCTGTATTGCTTAGAAAATATTCTTAAAGGGCCATGAATAAATGGGAGGTTTCTTGTGATATAAAAAGGAGGAAGAAAGATAATAACATATATTAATATGTGGCTAGATACCATGTTGGACATTTTCATATATTATTAGTCAATTTAGAGCAACACCATCATATTACATGGATTTGTACAGATTAGAAAACTGAGATACATTAATATGCCCAGTATCATACGAATAGAACATGGTAGAGACAAGTGGTAGAGACTTCAGATCTGACCAGAACCTACGTATCTCTGTATGTCGACATGCAGAGGCACAAGAAAACTACTTTAGAATGAGGAACTTTCATTTATCTCTCATGTCTTCCAAGCACAACCTCAATACTCAACTTACCAAAGCCCTTTGCCATTCCTCTCCCAGCCTTTTTTGACATTCCTCCTCTCAGTGAGAAGAGAGCACAGTCCTCTCCATAAGCTCTTCCATATACCATGGTCAAATCCATACTCTATATTCCATGGACAAGGGGCTTCCAGGGATAAGGGAGAATGGTGGAGAGAGATGGGAGTCCTACCCCTAATGATTCAGTAGCTGAGATATGAAGACAGAACTGTTCATCTTTTTTTTTTCTTTTCTTTTCTTTTTTTTGAGACAGAGTCTCACTCTCTTGCCTGGGCCGGGGGGCCGTGGTGTCAGTCTAGCTCACAGCAACCTCCAACTCCTGGGCTCAAGCGATCCTCCTTCCTAAGCCTCCTGGGTAGCCGGGACTACAGGCAGCTGCTACCGTGCCTGGCTAATATTTTCTATTTTTAGTTGTTTGGCTTATTTCTTGCTATTTATAGTAGAGACGGGGTCTCACTTTTGCTCAGGCTGGTCTCAAACTCCTGAGCTCAAGCAATCATCCTGCCTCGGCCTCCCAGAGTGCTAGGATTACAGGCGTGAGCCACCACGCCTGGCCCCGTTCATCTTTTTAAAGCTCAAAGACATTCTGACTAGTGTCTCCAAAATGAATCTTGTTCCTTCACAGAGCGGGGTTCATTGAAAGAAACAGATCTGGTATAGAAACATAATGTAAAGGCAAAAAGAAAAAAGAAAGAACACCACCTCAAAAACAAAAACACAACAAACCCCTTTAAAAAACTATTATTATTATTATTATTATTTTTTTTTTTGAGACAGAGTCTCACTCTTTTGCCCGGGCTACAGTGAGTGCCGTGGCGTCAGCCTAGCTCCTAGCAACCTCAAACTCCTGGACTCAAGCGATCCTTCTGCCTCAGCCTCCCAAGTAGCTGGGACTAGAGGCATGCGCCACCACGCCCGGCTAATTTTTTCTACCTATTTTTAGTTGTCCGATTAATTTCTTTCTACTTTTAGTAGAGACGGGGTCTCACTCTTGCTCAGGCTGGTTTCGAACTCCTGAGCTTAAACAATCTGCCCGCCTCGGCCTCCCAGAGTGCTAGGATTACAGGCGTGAGCCACCGCGCCCGGCCAAAACTATTATTTTTAAATTATTGTTTTTTTGTAGCACGCACACAAACCATTTGTTTCAGAATGCTAAAATGTATTGCTTCTTGAAGCAATTTTAATAACTTTTTGAATCATTATCATCAACAGGATAAATGATTCACATGAACCATAAAGGTGACCTGAAAAGCAACCAGAAAAGAAATATAGTCGATAATTGGAAACAAATCAGGAGCAGATGGGCATTCCAGTCCCAGGGCCTTGGAGACTAAACTGGTACAGCCTGGTGGGAGAAAGCTTTCTTTGGGATGCGCACGGAGAACGTAGCCATGGTACAGATGCAATAAGACATCTTTGGGATGAGCTTACTAACACCTGAGACTTGTTTCTTTAATCAGTTCATTTGAATAAGAGGGGGGCTGAGGGTAGGGAAATTAATTATACAAAACTGAAGTAGAGGCCGGGCGCGGTGGCTCACGTCTGTAATCCTAGCACTCTGGGAGGCCGAGGCGGGCGGGTTATTTGAGCTCAGAAGTTCGAGACCAGCCTGAGCAAGAGCGAGACCCTGTCTCCACTAAAATTAGAAAGAAATTAGTCAGACAACTAAAAAAATATGTATATAGAAAAAATTAGCTGGGCATGGTGGTGCATGCCTGTAGTCCCAGCTACTCGGGAGGCTGAGGCAGGAGGATCGCTTGAGCCCAGGAGTTTGAGGTTGCTAGGAGCTAGGCTGACGCCATGGCACTCTAGCCCGGGCAAAAGAGTGAGACTCTGTCTCAAAAAAAACAACAACAAAAAACTGAAGTAGACCCAGGGAATAAAGTGTGCCATTCCCCACCAAAAAACCCAATGGACTCAAATGAGACAGATATGAGGTGTTTTATCCAATGTAAAGAGTGTACAGGTTTCACCTGATTTCACTTCTACTTTCAGAATATTTCACTGTTGTGTCCTCAGAATAACTAAGATAAATGGAGGAACTACTTTCTGTATTTTGAAACCAACTTGTCATTCATTATGGTTTATTTACTTGGTGATTTGAGTGTAGCAAACAGTTCAGTAATTCCATTTGTTTCCAAACAAAAATTACTGAATTGAAAATGCTTACCAGTGGAAACCAACAGCTTCCCACAGATGATTTCAACAGCTAGCCAACAACCCGGCGAGTGGTTCTTCACCAACACTTACTGGCCAGGGCCTCCCTCAGCCCCATTCCTGCCTCTACTAGTGGTCTCAATCTTTATTCATCTGTTTTAGAGTGTCAGCTGCCAGAGCTGACCATGCAGCCCTAAGTTAGACTGGGAGGAAGGACTGTCTAAACATCCACAGACTGACTTCCAAAAGCCACTCTACGGGAGTGTCTTCACCACTCTCATTCTGTGCTACTTAGCCTGCTAAAGGATGGCTGATGAGAAAGATGGAAAACATAAATGCAGTTATTGTCTACTTCTCTAGGGCGGAAAATGGAGCAAAGAAAGTTTTTTAT
>RJWJ010017944.1:0-32282 GCA_004363605.1 Indri indri
ACTGTGTTTCCCTTAAAAATAAAACATATCTCACAGACCTCCCTATGAATTTTGCATCACCTTGAGGTGTCTTGGCACATAGGTGGGAAACTGCAGCTTTCCAGAATTTGAGGGTAATCAGAAATCAAAATAGGATTAGGGAACAGAAAAACATTTAAGATATCTTCTCTTTGGATGACCAGTTGGATTCCTCATCATAAGAAACTAAGATTCTGGGTTGAAAGTCACCTGCTATACTCGTAAAAAAGAAAAGAAAAGAAAAGAAAAGAAAGAAACTAGAAAGAAACTAAGATTCATTGAGTTAATAACAGGCCTTGTAATTTGCTCCCAGTTATAGACTCAGCATGAGTTTGCATAACTCTTTTCTAAAGAATATAATTAGTTTTTGAGATAAAGCAATAACCTTTTATCCTAAGATACCATCAGAGTTCTAGAGTTAAAAAAAAAAAAAAGGTCACACTATGTCACTACTTTAGTAGGCAGAATCCAGGAATCATGGAAGTCTGACAAGGTGTGATTTGTTTTCCTGTTGGAGTGTATCGAACTGTTTCTTTGGCACTTCGTTAAAGGACAGTGTCAGAGCTGTTATCTATTAGAGGGGATGGGAAATGACTCCACATGTAATCACTAGAAAGCCTAGAGATATTTTATTAGATGAATGAAATATTAGGTTCCTATATCACCTTAACTATGTTCCAAATTAGATCCCAAAATTAAATCCTTGCTTCCTGTCTCTTATTGCTTAACTTGCTTTTTTTTTTTTTACTGCTATGACAACATATTCATTGTAGGTTATAATTTATCAGCTGTCTAATATGACCATTAACTAGAACAAAATTACTTTTAGCTCCTAGAACAATTATGAAGAAAACTTATCTTTCTTTCCTCATTTTCTCCCAAATCAACTGATTCTACAATGTGTCATTTGTGAAAGGAAGAGAAGGAAACAATTACAGTACATATTTTTTCTAGTGCCTATTCTCTACTATGCATTTTAGCAACCTTAATGAATTTAGAACTCACAAAAACTCTGTCAAGTAGATAGAATAGTCTCTTTTTTACTGTGAGTAAAATGTTCTTCAGAATTAGTCACTGCTAGAGTAGGAATTCAAATGCTAACATCCATGTTCTTTTTACTACATACCGTCTCTTTCTCTCTCTAGGTGTCTTGAACAATGCAAGCAGACAATACAAAGCCCACATCTGATCTGTGTCCCTCCATTCTATTATCACAAACCCAGGATCAAGCCAAGTTAGGGTTAGGGTTAGGGAATGTCCCACTAACCAAGGTGCAGACAAATCGTTTATGCTGTGCTTCCTTAGATTCCTGTGCTGAGATTATGAGGGTACAAACACTTAGAAACATCGCCAATGAATCTGAAGAAACATGATCCAGAGGAAAATTAAGGTTGGTACTGGGACAGCCTTTAGAGATCAGTTAGTTCAGATTCATGGTATTATAGATAGGGAAAGAAGGAACAGAGTAGTTAAGCTACCATATAGAATTAGTGAGGAGCTGGGTTTACAATCCAGGCCACCTGACAACAAATCTAGAGTTTTCTAAATGTCACAAAGTCTGTCTATAATGGCCTTACAAAAACTCACAATAATATAGAAACTTCTGTTAAGGTTTCTTTTTATGCACATATATTTATAGGCATTTTAAAAATATGATTCTGCTATGTATGGTGGTTAGTAATCATGTTTTAAGTTAACATTTTGTAAGTATCTTTTCATATAAATAAATATATCTATATTATAAATTTTTATATAATAGCATAGTATGATGTACAAAAAACTTTGTTGTGGATGTTTATGTTCTCCCTAATTTGTCGCTATTATAAATAATATTTCCATAAAGATCTCATTATGTATAAGATACACACACACACACGCACATAAACAAGGGTTGTCCAGAAAGTATCCAGCCATTGTTAATACAACAAGGATGGTTACATGGCTGGATACTTTCCGGACAGTCCTTTTGTGTTTGTGTGTGTGTGTGTGCACGTGCGCGCGCGCGTGTGTGTGTGTGTGTGTGTGTGTGTATTTGCATAGTGTTTAATTAATTTCTCAGGATATATTCCTAAAAGCACAGCTCCAGGAACAAAGCATGTGTATTATGTGTATTAGTCAGTGTTCTCTAGAGAAACAAATCAATAGGATATATATGTGTGTGCGTACACACACACGCATGTGCGGGATTTATTTATTTATTATAAAAAGCTGGCTTAGGTGATTATGCAAGCTGACAAGTCGAAAGATGTCTATGGTGCATTAGCAAGCTGGAGATCCAGGAGAGCCAAAGATGTAAATTCCAGTCTGAGTCTGAAGGCCTGAGAACCAGGAGAGCCAGTGCAGTTCCAGTCTGAAGGCTCGCAAGCTCAAGCCCCAAGAAGAGTCAATGATTCAGTTTGAGTCCAAATGCAGGAAAAAGCTGATGTCAGGTTGAAGGAATTTTCTCTTTCCCAGGGCAAGATCAGCTTTTTTGCTCTATGAAGGCCTTCAGTTGATTGGGTGAGGCCCACTCACATTGGGAATGGCAATTTGCTTTACTCAGTTTAGAAGTTTAAATGTTAATCTCATCCCAAAACACCCTCATTGAAACACCCCAAGTAACATTTGTCCAAATACCTAAGCCATCCTGTGGCCCAGACAAATCGACACATAAAATTAACCATCACAGTATGTGAACAATTTTAAGGTTTCTGATCCATATTTCTAAGTTGGCATCTGGAAATTCTGTACTAATTCAGAAGGCACACACCAGCAATCGAATGTGTCCCTGTCCCCCATGCTTGCCAACACTATTCTGTCTTATCTTTGAAAATTCGAGTTGCACATTCCCAGTTAAAATCAAACAAGGCAATGATCTACCTTCTTGTTTTAACTTTCTTGCTGTAAACAAGAATCTTTTTTGTGGTCAATTTAGTGTCAAAATTTTTGCATTTTTGTGCTTTTGTTGGTGGTTTTGCTGTTTAAAATGGCCCCCAAGGCCAGTGCTAACATATTGTCTAGTGTTCTTATGTGTAAGAAAGCTGTAATGAGCCTTCTGGAGAAAATATGTATGTCATATTTTCAGGCACGAGTTATAAAGCTGTAGAACATGAATTCAATGTTAATAAATCAACAATATAGTGCATCCAGAAAAAGGAAGAGAAAATTCATTGATCTCTGTGTGAGGCAGCCCTGAAAAGTGCTAAAGTAGTATCTATAGTCTATGATGATACTACGGAAAAGATGGAAAAGCAGCTAACTTGGTGTATTTATGAGGTGACAATCAATTAAAAAAAGAATAATAGATAGCCTTGTTGTGAGGATAAATGCCAAAGAATTTTATGTTCACATTACTCCATGTTAGGAAAATGTTAAACCCTTCTCAGCTAATGTTTTATTATAAAGAGATACTGCATATAATTAAACAAAATTCTATATTAATTGTTTTGACAAAAATGTTGGGACCAAAAGCTTACAGGAGTCTTATTCTATATTTCCTTCAGAAGTAACAGCTCAGTATTCACTAATTCAGTATCCTCAGCAACTTCATAGAACATAATTACTGTAAATAATGAGAATCAACTATACGTGAAATGTGATTTCATCTTATTGTTTTAAGTAACATACCTTTTATTATAATTGAAATTGAACTTTTCATGTTTATTACCTGAATATATGCCTTTTTTGTCAAGCAGTATAGTGTAGTAGTTAAGACTGTGTACAATATCTGACATGATACCCTGGCCCGTTACTTACTTGATGTCAAATCTGTGTTCTTAAATATTTTCTGTCACACATATGTGATTTCTTTTACTTTCCAAGTTTTTTTTTCACATACAAAACAAGATTATGATTATTTTAAATTCCAAGATTGTTGATTTTATAATCTGTAAAATGAGGGTGCTATATCCCAGATCAACTCTAAATTTATTCCCACCATATACATTTTGGGAACCAATGACTATTACAACTTTTCCCAGAGTCAGAACATAATTGATGGTATCTTGAGACATCTGCTATCTTGACACATCTATGATCTGTGATTCTGTCTTAAAGGATTGATATACCTTAAAAAGTTTTGGAGTGACAATATTTTCAGGAGTTTGTATGTAGATATACAAATATATATTTGAATTGTTGGATTGCTCTGGTTTCCTGGTATTATGTTGACTCAGATTAGCAAATGAAATTGGTACTCTTGTTTCATCAAGTAACTATTCTAATTTATGTTCTATATTATAGAATGGATTTGGACTTGCTTTTCTTGTGTTCTTCGTGTCTTCATCTGTCTCCAGTTGTGCATAAATGATTACTCTGGAGACAAATCAATATGTTTAACTCTTGATATAGTTGACTATCACATAAGCACTGCTAATAAATAATTTCTGATAATTTTAGCTAAAGAAAATACAATTACCAAAGTGTACCTAAGATGCCCAATTTCCAACTGAAGTCAAAATAATCTTCAGTGTGCAATGTGTAGAAGATACGAAGTTACCAGTAGGAAGCCATTCTTATTGCCATAATTCATAACTGTTTTCTGAAGATGTTAAGTTTTTTATCTGATCTTCTGTACTTTTCCTTATAACCAAATAGCTGTTGCTCAAATTTGCTTTCCTAAAATCCAGCACAGAATCTATATTCATATCCCTTGTATAAATCGTGCTCAGATGTATCTAGCCCACCAGGACATATAATAAATTCTCAAAAGGTACCAACCCAGAAACATTTTCTTAGGATTTGTTTTCAGTATTATCAATAATGTTTGTGTTTAAATGGCCAAGATATCATGGAAGAAAAACATGCATTCTAAAAAAGGAATTGATGTGTCTGTGTGTATTGAACTGTGCCACTTGCAGCTGCCCAGGATTTTTGGAACTCCTCCACATTTGGATAATTCCCCACACTTTGAGTTTTGTTTTTCCAAAGGAGAATCCAGAAAATTCACTTTTGTAGACTTCTTTACTTCTAGGCTGAGGGCATGGAATCCAGATTCTGTCATTCACGCTCTGGAAGACTGATTTGAAAGTAAGCAAGTTGAGTGTGTAGCATCCATTTTTCTGGAATGGTGGTAGCTGTGATAGGCAATATTTGGTGATAGAATTTCTTTATTGGACCAAATCTCTGTGCGTTCTTGGATGCTCAGCTTCTACCCTGTTTCCTTAGTTCATCTATATTCTTTAACAAATTCCTTCTCTACTTAGATTAGGCAGAATGTACTTTACTGTGTATAAATTAATAAAATATAAAGATTTTTAAACAAAAATAATATGCACATAGTTTTTTTAAAAATAAAAGGGTTATAATAGACACCAGAAACTTCCCTACTTTTCTTCATTTCTAGCCCCATTACCCAGACGCATTAATTTTCAACAACTTTTGTTAATTTTTCTGTTATTCTCCCCCTTTCATACCTAGATTATATGTTTATATCATGTTTTCTTGATTTATCACATTTAGATATTACCTACTAACTTGAAGATATGGATTTCTGTCTTATATATGTACTTCTCTTTCCTTGCTCTATCTTCCCAATATTTCATAAAATATTTGATTAAGTCAATGATCAGTATATTAATAAGCTAAGTACTTTTTTAGCCTTTTGCTACTCCTGGAATTAATAATTGCCTTGCTCCCACTACCTTAGTTTGTTTGATTTTCAATATACCTTTACAAATTCTCTGTCAGATCACTTGAATACTTACCACCATTATTTTTTCAAATATGCAAATAAGTATAATAATTTCACAACCTTACCTTTTGCTATGAATGTTTGTGTCCTCCCTGTTAGAGATGATTAGGTCATGAGGGCAGAGAGAACCCTCCTGAATGAGATTAGTGCCTTTGTAAAAGAGATCCCAGAGAGCTTCTTCACCCTTCCACCCAGTGAGGTTAAGTGAGCCCTCACCAGACACTGAATTTGCTGGTACCTTGATCTTGAACTTCCCAGCCTCCAGAATCGTGAAAAATAAACCCTATTATTTATAAACCACACAGTCTATGGTATTTTTGTTACAGCAGCCCAAACAAACTGAGACAGTCCTGGAGTCCTTGTTCTTCTTGCTTCAGCCTGTACTGGTTGCTCTCTAGGCTAAGTCATGCCTGCCCTCGTGAAATTTGACTTTGTTGCTTTCTTGTGTTTGGTTTGGTTCTCTATTTTCTAGAAACTAGTCTACCTCTTTCTGGTTTTACTACCACATTTTGCTAAAGTACATCTTGTAGTACAGTGATCCCTAACCTTTTTGGCACCAGGGACGGGTTTCATGGAAGACAGTTTTCCCGTGAACTGGGGGAGGGGTGGGATGGAGGGAAGGCGGAGCTTATGTGGTGATGTGAACGATGGGGAGTGGCTGTAAATATAGATGAAGCTTCCCTTGCTCATCTTCCCCCTTCACCTCCTGCTGTGCAGCTGGGTTCCTAACAGGGCACAGACTGGTACTGGTCTGCACCCGGGAGTTGGGGACCACAGTTGTCGTAGCTTCCTAAAAATGTACATCGGGGATTTTGAGTCCCTGCACTGTTGCAAATTCTCTATTCAATTCTCACACATGATCATTTGAGTATAAAATTGACTATGTTTTTTCCCATAGGATTTTTCTATGTGCAGCAATTCTCTTTTTTCATAAGAAATAATCAATTTTTTCTTAATTGTTTTTTCATTTTTATTTTACAGAAATCATTTATTAACTTGTGGCCATTAATAAAGTGAATGTAACTTGTCTGCATTTTAGGTGGGAACTTTCATATCTAAATATACTTTGCCATCACTAAAAGGAACTAAATATTTTACAATGTCAAATTTGTGAAATGTCCTGTATACCATCAAAAAATATGAATATTAGTTGATAGCCTTTTGGCTATCTTCTTCAAGACCCAAGAAAATTTAGTGAGTGAACTATAAGAACAACTGGACTCATGGTTTGATACTTTTTGCCAGTTGGGAGAATTAGAACTCCATATTGAATATTGTCATTTCTAACAAAATCTACTAGATAAATGCTGAAATTCACAGGAGTTATGATAACTTCTTCTATGCTTCTGTTCACTGCCAGAAATTCGAGCATCTCCCATTAATCCAAAAACATTTTGAAATGAAAAGTCCAGCAGCATGACCATTGAGATTTAAATATGAAGATTTAAAAAATGACATAAAATGTGTTAGGTAAGATCTAACAGGTATGTAGTTTCTATGAAAATAAGCTTAGATTCTCTACAAAACTCTGGGTCAAGCTATATAAGCATCTCTATGAAAAACAGCAATCCTTCAGTTTCTAGTATTTTATTTTAGATACTACAGCAATTCTGTATTTTCATATATCCTTATGCAATATTGTACATATAGAAGACAATAAATAATTGTATGTGGAATAAATGAATTAATGATAGGTGTAGTAAATGTTTAAATATGAAAGTTCACAGAGTTTTTTTTGGTAAAGAAATAATGTAATTATGTAAATTCTATGCAATGGCAAATTAGGAAGTTTTTGTACCTAAAGATTTCATTCTCTATTTTTTTCTCAACACCTTACTCAGGCACTGAATTATGCGTCTTGCTACCATCCCTTCCAAGTCCTGAACTTCAGGAGACTTGGGTCTGTGATTAATTCTTCTTTGTATCTATCTCTGCAGCTACCATTTTGCTTTGCACACAGAACGTGTTCAATCAATATCTATAGAGTTAAGTGATTCAATGAATCTTTGGTTGACCAGATTTATCAACGTGGTAGTACCTTTCCAATAAAGGAATAAGAAATGGAAGTTGTGTGAAAAAAAATATTGATGTAAACAATGGGACAATAACGTACATAGAGCACAGGTAAATATAAGTATATATTTTTAAAGAAATTTATCTAAAAATTTCACAATAATGTAATGCCTTTGAGGTCTTTCACAGACACTTTTAAATAATACAAGGAGGATGTTGATTTTTAACCATCAAGGGACTTGATTAGTGCCCTATGTTTGTTGGAATTAAAACAATACCTTAACTTCAAAGAATTTTCTTTCACAAAAACCTTTTTTTTTAAAAAAACATATAGGCCTTTTGAAGCACTTTCATGCAAATGCTTGAGGTTGAGAAACATTAGAAAATTGGAAAGGTAATTTTTGTCATGGCTAGAGAAAAGAAAAAAAAAGAATGAAAGAATCTGAATAGAACTAGCTACATTAATCTGGGGAGAAAGCTAAAAACCAGAATGCAGAAGGACGACCTAGGTCTTGGATCCAACATCAGAATTAACTATGTAGAAGAATTTAATTCACCTGGAAATCCAACTGAGATCTGACAGCTCTTATTATCGCATTGTGTTTGCTCATCTAGCAAAGGTTCTGGTTCATTATAATTTCTTGTAACAACACAGATGAAGCATCATAAAATTCCTACTCAAATTGCTGCCTTTTCTTGCTTACCTCTTTCCCTTAATCTTCCTATTAGGCAAAATTCAGCTTCCTTGAGGACATGGCTTGCTTACTTTACAGAAGGCTAAAATCATGCCATGCACACATGGCATTTAGATATTGACCAAAGTGAGACTTTTTTTCTGTTCCTTACAGATTATTTAATTTTATTACTTACAAGTTGTTACAATATAGATCAGAAATTCAGTGGTTATAAAATTTTGTTGGAGGAAACTGTTCCAAACTGAATTACTTAGAAGGAGACGCTGAATGTTTCCCTTGGATCAATTGGTTCAGTTGGAGTGCAGAGGCAATGGAGGGTCTAGTTCCCGTTACAGCTCTTGGTTTGTTTTCCTCTTACAAAGGAAATTTTTGTACCCTGACAAAAACTTCACCCTAATTTCAACTAGGTGGGTTGCAAATGTGTGTGAATTTTTCAGAGCAATTTATCAGCAAGTTTGAATATGCAGCTTTGTATCATGACTCTAGATTAATAGTATAATTTTTGTAGAGGGACAACACTTTAGCAAAGCCAACAGCCACACTTATTGAGCAATAAGGTGAAATTTAAAGGTGAATAAAAAATCACCAACTCCTTCTTTAGTATATTAACTGCTTGTAACTGTTCCAAATCTAGAAACTAAAATATATTTTGTATACTCTTAAATTTTAACATGTTTCTTTTCCCTCTAAACTTTAACTAAAAGAGTCAATTGAAAGGCAAATATATATTTATTTATAGGAAATTATCATTTATTAATAAATCAAAATCATTTATTGTAGAAAACATTTCTCTTCATGCTGCTTTTTGAAAAGTATAAGGTAAAATTGACTTTGGAAAACTACTTAAGCTTTTCTTTCTAATTTCTCTGCTCCAGTAAGCATGTTGTGAGTTTCCTATTTGGTAATAAATTATTGATAGACATTGAAATAATAATCTTTAAATATTAGGTACTAGAATAACTTAAATGAGTAAAAAAAAAAAAAAGAGTACTGTAGCCTGAATGATATCAGTTCTTTTCAAGTTCAGACTATTAAATTATTTTTTTTCTGGAATGATCAAGAAAACTTTCTTTTTATTCATGATTCCTTCAAATTAAGAAAATAAATGCTGGCTATAGAAGATTACAAAAAAAGAAAATTATAAAGAATAAAACTAACTGGCTTATTCACATCTTGTGATAAGAATACTACTTGGTATCGTTTTTATTATAAATTGATGAATTATAATTATATACATGTGGTACAAAGTGATGTTATGATTTATGAATACAATGTGGACCAGAGTGGGCTTCCTCGGAAGCGTCTTGGTATGCTAAGGAAGCTGGATGTCATCTCTGGTTCTCTTCTCCCCCTGTAGAAGCCATGGGCCTAGGGGCGTCTTCTCCCTGTGGACTTGTGCCAACTTGGGGAAGAGGGAGGGGTGACACTCTCAAAGAGACCTTCGTCTTACCTTTCTAGTGAGGTTTTCTTTTACTTGGGTGGTCCCCTTGGGTGTCTCCGGCTTGTTCCCAAGTATTGGTTGTTTTCAAAAAGATGTTTTTGTTTGTGAATAGCTGCTTGTTGAACTTCCTAGGAGGGTGAGTGAAACCTAAGATTTCCTATTCTGTCATCTTGTTCAATTTAATCTTCTTGGTATAACATTTTCATAGAGTAAAAATATATAAAAATGCATATGTGTATGTATGTGTGTTTAAATATCCACAAATATGTCTGTGTAAACTTAGGGAAACACCTACAAAGACCTGTCCTCAACTGTTAATGTAGTTCCCAGTGTGAGACATGGGGGGAGAGCAAACATTGATTATATACATATACATGATGGGATGGATTTATAGGAGATTTCTTTTTCTTTCTCTTTTTTTTTTTTTTTGGTATTTTTTAGTATTTTCAAAATTAAATAGGGACAATAAACATTTTTATCACAGCTCAAATAAAATTGATTTAACACTTTGATAGACTTCTTTTCAATATTTATTTAAATCTCTGATGATGATGAAATAATCTCATGGTTGTAAGAATTTTTAGGGATATGATATCATTGACTATTGAAGTAAAGCTATGGATAATCTCACAAGAAGCCTATACACACCAAATTTACAGGGATTAATTGATTATTTGAAGCATATCTGGTGTAGAACATGCTGTTATGAACTAAAGAGACTAATTTTGTTTTTTAAAACAAAGTCCACAACTTTTCTATTTATGTTCTAATAAGACCATCTAAAATAATGATATTTAATGAAAAAATATGCAGGTCAAATTTTTATTTATTTTTCTGTATTTAGAAATTATACTTTCAAATATTTATCCATGCCTAACATGCTTAACTAAATCCTGGCCAAATATATTCAAATTGTTGTTAAGTCACTTTGAGTCTTTTCATGTGGAAAATCTCTGTCTCTCTCTTTGTTTTGACATATAGAGATGTGCCCTATATCAACATTCAGATATCAGGATTTTATCTGGATTTGACTTATTGATATGCCATTCTGCTCAACTAGCAATATATTTTGAAGATGATGTACACATAAATAATTAAGATACAAGTTACATGTAAATAAAGTAACCTTGTAATTATTTTTGATGATAAGCTAAGGTGTTTTATACAGATAAAAAATAAACTTTCCAAAAATTTGTAATGTTTCAAAGATGATTGAAGTAAGAATTTTATTAGGATTCAGAAATACAAAAGACAATATGAAATGACTACAATAAGTTAGAATAGACTTGTATCTAAGATGAGGAGCACTGAATAAGACTTTAAATAAATTTTAAAATTAATTTCCCTAGCAAGAAATGCTGGTTGTCAAACGTTGTTTATCATAGGCAGGTATCTGATGCTTCTTGGTTAATGATTTTCCTCAAAATTATGTCCTACACTCTTTAAAAACAGTCACGTAGCTTAATGACAGTTTTAGTTGTTAAGAAAGTATGTTCCAATTTTATTTCTCTAGCATTTCAATTTCTGTAGCAGTTCTTTGGATCTACTTTGGGAGCTATGCCATTCTCCATTGCTGTGATCATATTGGACGGTGCATTTCTGTTAATTCTAGAGATTTAAAAATACTGATACTTTTAACAATTTGTTTTAAATTTGATAGGCAGTGAGGATCAAAGAGTGGACAAAGCCCTTACTCAGTAATAAGGAGAATTAATCCATGGCAAGTTTGGTAATACTGTGAAACATAACGGAAATTACGGTGTGTCTGAACTAAGGCCAGACTCACCTAATGTTATAAAAGTTAACAACTGCTCTGCTTCATCGCTGAAGACAAATAAGACCCGATAGTAAGTACCATTTTGTTTCACACAGGCACATACACATTTACAATCTGTCAGTTTCAGAATGTGGGTATCAGTTTTGCTGGGCGTTAGGCCACAGCCAGGATTAGATGACACAAAACTATTTAGTCCATTTTACAAGTGTGACTTAATTCTGAGTAGTTTGGTTTGTCTGTTTCATGAATATCACCTTGGCTCTGTTAGTTGGCAGGAGTATTTCAGTTTTACGGTTAATATATAAAACTTTAAATGCCATATTCAGGGGACATTTATAAGAGTGTTCCCTGCTGTCTACATCATTTTCCACCCATCATCAAAACTTGACAGGTAGCCTTGAGATGAATACTTTAAAAGGCTGAGAACGTTACCTTTCACTAAGAAACGCCACCATTGGGATGAATCAGATTTTGAATAAAAGCCAAACCTTTAAGTATGGATGATATTAAGAATACTATTCATATCCTGAGTATGCCAAAATATCTTAATTAGCATATTAATGAATAAATTAAATTTATTACGGATTTACTGGAGAAGATTCTTTTTGAGTTTTGCTTTACCCGATTCTCAATAACAATAGCAATAGTAATGATAATGAGAGCTAACCTAAATTAAACAGTACTATATGAAAGATTGCTAAGTGCTGTATGGTTGTTTATTTGATAAGGATATACTATCCTGTGAGGTGAATAGTGCTGTTATTCTCATTTTATATGAGGAAACTGACACTTGGCATATTAGTTTTCTATTTCTTCGTAACAAATCACCACAAACTTCATGGCTTAAAACAACACCCATTTATTAGCTCACAGTTCTGCAGGGCAGAAGTCTGGGTGCTGCATCTCATTGTGATTTTGATTTGCATTTCCTTAATAACTAATAATGTTGAGCATGTTTTCATGTTCTTATTGACAATCTGATTATCTTCCTTGGAGAAACATCTATTCAAATCTTTAGTCCATTTTTGTCTGCTCAGGATCTCACAGTGCTAAAATTAAGGTGTCAGCTGGGCTGAATTCTCATCTAGATCCTCTGGGGAAGAATCCACTTCCAAGCTTATTCGGTTTTTGACAGAATCTAGTTCCTTGAAACTGTGGAACTGAGGTCCCAGTTTCTTTGCCGGCTATCGGCTGGAGGTCACTCTGGGACCCCAGAAGCTGCCCTCATTCTTTACTAGGTGGCTCCATCTATCTTTGAAGAATACAGTAGGAATGTCCCTTGTGTCAAATCTCTGACTTCTTTGTCTCAGTCTGACCCCTATGCCCAGATTTAAAAGGTTCATGTGGTTAGGCCAGATTCATCCTTTCTGAAAATCATCTATGCTATGTGAATCATGGAAGTGATTATCCTATAACATTCACAGTTCACGTTCATACTCAAGGTCAGAGCATTATGTTAATACAAGGGCTGGTTCACTGCAGAGGACCTTAGAATGCGGCCTACTACACCCTGATACCATAAAGCTTTCATAGGTAACACAGCTAAAATCTGATGTCATCAGGATTTGAACCCATGGCTGACTGTAGAATTTTGCCCATTTTGACATAGAAGCCCTGGCATATTGCATTTAAAGTTACAGATTAAGGAGAGAATGTCTGGTCATCACATTATTACTAAACGATGCTCCTTGGAGTTGTGGTGTAATCCTAAATAGACCATGCCATATTTTGCCTCATCCTAAACCTGTATTTGCTTTGTGTTCTTTATTTTTATCACCATGGTACATATACTTAGTTTAAAAAATCATTACCATGAAGCTTATTTTTATTTTTTATTCAGAAATAAATTTAACTTACAGAAAACCTGCAAAACTTAAAAGTCCCATATACCTATCACTGGGTCTTCAATTATTAACATCATATTACATTTGACATATTTTCTCTCTATATGTGCATATTATTTATTAATAGCTTTATTGAGATATAATTTATATGTCATAAAGTTCACCTGTTAAAAGTAAACAATTCAATGATTTTTAGCACATATTCACTCTAATCTAATTTTAAATCGGTTCCATCATCTCCCAAAGAAACCTTGTACCCATTATCAGTATTCTTCTTTTTCTTCCACTTAGCTGTAGCTAACTACTAGTCTACTTTCTGTGTCTATAGATTTGCCAATTCTAACCATTTCATGTAGAAGGAATCATACAATATGTGGTCCTTTGTGACTGGCTTCAGTCACTTATTATAATGTTTTGAGATTCATCCACACTGTAGCACCTATTTGTACTTCATTCCTCTTTATGGCCAAATAATATTCCATTGTATAGATACCTTTTGTTTATCCATTTATCAGTTGATTGACATTTGGGTTGTATCTACTTTTTGGCTACTTTGAATATTTTATACAAATTTTGTGTGAACATGTGTTTTCATTTCTTTTGGGTAAATACCTAGAAGTGGTATCTAGGTCACTAGAAGCGGTATACTGGGTCATATGGTAATTCTATGTTGAACAGTTTGAGGAAACTGGTGAACTGTTTTACAAAGGATCTGTGCCATTTTGCACTCTGACCAGGCAATGTATGAGGGCTCCAATTTCTCTGTGTCTTCATCAATACTTGTTATTGTTTGTCTTTTTGATTGTAGCCTTCCTAATGTGTGTGAAGTGCTATCTCATTGTGATTTTGATTTGCGTTTCCTTAATAACTAATAATGTCGAGCATGTTTTCATGTTCTTATTGACAATCTGATTATCTTCCTTGGAGAAACATCTATTCAAATCTTCAGTCCATTTTTAAATTGTGTTATTTGTATGTGAGTTATAAGGTCTTTATATGCAACAGTTCTTTTCAAAATTTTTAAAGATCTGAATATATTTGTATTTTATAATAATTATATAAATAATTGTACAGATTTATGAGGTACAGTAATATTTTGATACATGTATATAATGTATAATGATCAAATCAGGGTAATTAGCATTTATATGACATCAAGATGTTATCATTACTTTGTGTGTTAATAAGTCAATAACCTTTCTTCTATTTGAAAAATTACAATAGATTATTGTTTGCTATAATCACCACACAGTGCTATAGAACACTAGAACTTATTCCTCCTGTCTGTAATTTCATATCAATTACCCCAACTCTCCCAATTCTCCCTCCCCCTTATACTTCCCAGCATCTAGTAACCACTATTCTACTCTCTACATTTAAAACAAAATTTTTTTTGTTTCACCATATTATGGGGGTACAAATGTTTAGGTTACGTACATTGCCCTTGCCCCACCTGAGTCAGAGCTTCAAGCATGTCCATCCCCCAGATGGTGAGCATTGCACCCATTATGTGTGTATATACCCACCCCTCCACCCCCCTCCCATCTACCCAACACCCGATGAATGTTATGTGCACTTAAGTGTTGATCAGTTAAAATCAATTTGATGGTGAATACATGTGGTGGTTGTTTTTCCATTCTTGTGATACTCCGCTTGGTAGAATGGGTCCAGCTCTATCCAGGATAATACAAGAGGTGCTATATTGCCATTGTTTTTTTGTGGCTGAGTAGAACCCCATGGTATACATATAACACATTTTGAAAAACTCTTATGGACATTGGCCTAGGCAAAGAATTTATGAAGAAGACCCCAAAGGCAATCACAGCAACAACAAAATAATAAATGGGACCTGATCAAATTAAAAAGCTTCTGCACAGCCAAGGAAACTATCATGAGAGCACATAGACAACCTACAGAATGGGAGAAAATATTCCCATGTTATACATCCGATAAAGGGCCGATAAAACTAGAATCTATATAGAACTCAGGGAAATCAGCAAGAAAAAATCTACTCTCTACTTGTAAGATCAACTTTTTTGGCTTCTACATATGAGTGAGAACATGCAGTATTTATCGTTCTGTACCTGACTTATTTCACTTAATTTAATGTCCTTTAGGCTCATCCATGTTGCTGCAAATTACAGAAGTTCATTTCTTTTTATGACTGAATAGCATGTCACTGTGTATATATGTCACATTTCTTTATCCAGTCATCTACTGATGCACACTTAGGTTGATACCATATCTTCGCTATTGTGAATAGTGCTGCGATAAACATAGAGCGGAGATATCTCTTCAACATATTATTTCCTTTCCTTTGAATACACAGCCAGCAGTGAGATTGCTGGATCATGCAATGGTTTTATTTTTAGCTTTTTAAGAAACCTCCATACTGTTCTCCCTAATGGCTGTTCTACTTTACATCTCCACCATCAGTGTATAGGAGTTCCTCTTTCTCTACATCCTCATCTATGCCTGTTATTTTTTGTCTTTTTGATAATAGCCATTCTAACTGAGATGAGATGATATCTCACTGTGGTTTTAATTTTTTCATATACTTGGCCATTTGTTGGTTCACCTGGCGGTTCTTTGAAATAACAAACAAAACTGACACTCCTCTTGCTAGATTAACGAGAAGCAGAAAAGAAAGGAGGGGGAAAAAGCACAGGGAAGCTGGAATGGGTAGGTGGGAAGAGCAGATCAAACGTCTTATCCAAGTTACATGAGAAATAGCATGCAAAGCGGAAAAAGGAAAGAAGAGCATTAAATTAGATAATCAGGCAGAATTTTAAGAATAATTGGTACTGACTCTTTAAATGCCGAAATGAAGCTATTGAAATAAAAATGGACTAAAGGATTATTCATTCTGGACAAAATGTATTTAATGGAGTCACTGTCTGGTAGGAAAGGGATGTCTAACATGGCCCAATTGGAGATCATAATTTTTTTTAATTTTATGTGTATATGCCAATAAATTGAGATTAATAAACATGGTAAATTATAGCTACTCTGAAGTTTACATGTATTCAGAATAGGAAGAGAATGGATTGCGGAGGTGCTCTAAATTCTAGTCTCAAGTACTTGAGCAAAAGACTTGGGCCAGAAATAGGCTGTCTTAGGCCTGGCATCTACCTATAATCCTATTAGATGGGGTGGGAAGATGAGGAGGAGGCATGCACAGGGGCATATAGTATAAATATCACCTGAAACCATTCTTATAGATGGTTCTCAGAGTAGAGGGAACGTGCACTAGAAAGACATCCTCAAAAATAGTGCTAATACTAAATGCCATTAGCTGGGTGGCAATGATGGCATCAGAGGTAAAAGATCAAGTCTACCTGCATGTTGGAGGGAGTGAAACCAATATACTTTTCTGTCCCTGTGCAAAGTAATTTTGTGATCAGGCAAACATAAGTTAACTACTTGTTCCAGGAAAGAATTGCTATTGCAGGCTAAGATGCTGAATCAACTAAAATACAAATATCAACAAGATGAATACAGGAAACTGTGTGGAGGTCTGTTTTCAAAACATCTTTCCATAGCATTAACTGAACCACAAAATTTCCTTCCTTCTTTTTGAGCTCAGTTGTGTTGTAATGGCATCATACATTATTACATGAAGTATCATTGATGTATGGGCACCATGAGATATTTAGCAAAAACTTTTTTAAACCTCAATTTACAGCCTCTGGTTGAGTGACCTTGGGCAAGTGAAAAAAGTTATTGTTTAGCTACAGTTTCCTAAGTTGCTATATGTGGAGAATAATATCTGCCTTGAAGATTGTTATGAAGATTACAGAAAATGTCTTAGAACCATGCCTAACTCTCAATAAATCATAGTTGTTGATAATTCAATACAAAGACAAAACATAATAAACCAGAACATACAGGCATACAAAAACTAGGAGGGGTTAACTCATTTGCAAGTAAAGAATTTGAGAAATTTATTATAAACCTGGAAGTGCGGGATTAACTTATCACTAAGGGAGCATCTGTAACCGAAAGGGAAAAGGGAAGATTCAGCAGTTGCTCAAGCCGGAGAGGAGGCTGGTATGTCACACTTCTTCTGCATTGTTCATTAGGCGTTTCTGTGCTGTGAGCTTTGCAAATCAGATTTTGTGTGGTGGGACAGAAAAAGAGATTTCAAGTTTGAAACTCTTCCCTTTGTTTTGGCCTTTAGATATTACCACGGTATGGCTCATTAAAAGAAAACGAAGCAAAGTCTAGAAATATCTTTTTAAAATTTTAGTCACGTAGGAAACTTGTTGCAGAGATTTTCAGAGGAACTTTTTCAAATTATGGACTTTTTAGAATTAGAAGCCTCTAAGGAACCAACTTGTCAGATCCTTCATGACTCACAAGATTGAATCTCTACTGATGTGGAAAGACAGTGAATATGTTTGTCTTAAAACCTCAGGGAGAGGTCCGTTATTGATTTGTTCAAGGAGCTGGTAGTCCAGAGTCAAGCTGATTATGTGTGTAGTGGGGTACCAGTGTGATCTGCAGCTGAGTGCACTATTGGAGCTAAAACATGACCAGGCATGCCTGGAGGACAAGTGGGACTGGTTCAACTAGAAATCTATTTATATTGGGAATGAAGCACCTTCTAGGAGATAAATCATTCTAGAGGGAAGAGGAGTCACATGTACTGAGCTGGTCCAATGGCAAAGATGGTCACTTGACAGGTAATTTTGAATATAGCATAGTTGATGTTACTTAGATTCTTAACATCTCTCCAAACCTTCCTCCACTTTCCTGGCATTCATGTAAGTTTGAGGGACTGTGATAATTAATTTTAGGTGTCAGTTTGACTGGGTTAAGGGATACTCAGGTAGCCAGTAAAGCATTATTTCTGGGTTTGTCTGTGAGGGTGTTTCTGGAGGAGATTGGCATTTGAACCAGCAGACTGAGTAAGGAAGATCCACTCTCACCCAGTGCGTTGGGGGGCATCATCCAATCTGTTGAGGACCTAGATAGAAGAAAAAAGCAGAGGAAAGACAAATTCCCTGTCTCTCCCTTCTGGAGCTGAGACTCCCATCTTCTCCTGCCCTTGGAACTTAGAACTCCAGGAAGCCTTTGGACTTCAGGACTTGCACCAGCCCTCTAGTTCCTCAGGCCCTTGGACTTCAGCTTGGCTGTGCCTCTGGCTTCTCTGATCTCCCCTTTGCAGATTGCCTATTGTGGGACTTCTCAACATCCAAAATTGCATGAGCCAATTCCCATAATAAATCCTCTCTAATCTATCTATGTTTATATATCCTATTGGTTCTGTTTCTCTGGAGAACACTGATTAATACAAAAATTATTCTTTTATCACAAATCCGTAATAACAGCTCTTTAAATTATTTGGAGATAAGCAGTCCTTTTTGTTTACCTGTACTACGTGGTATAGTATCTAAGAGTCAGAGTTGAGAGGATGCCTTCAAACCCCATCCATCTACCTCAACTTCTGCATGAACTATAGAATGTCTTCACAAAGCTGAGGACTCTAGAAAACCAACATCCCTTTGGTCTTTCAAGGGTTCCAGACAGTGGTGGTGTCTGGTAAGGATGGTAACAGTGACCATCAAGAGCTGGGACAGCTGTGAGCCTCAGATATTCACAGATGTGAGGCCCCTTCATGTCACCACCCACTTACAACACAGGCTCCACAAGTGAGAGAGGAAGAAAACGATTGAAATTCATT
The DNA here is from genome assembly GCA_004363605.1 of Indri indri. Lineage (NCBI taxonomy): Eukaryota > Metazoa > Chordata > Mammalia > Primates > Indriidae > Indri > Indri indri. The sequence continues at coordinate 19,146 of RJWJ010017944.1, forward strand.
CTTTTGGCAAGTAATTGTTGACTAATTGACTAAATTTCTAGAATACTTAGATCTTGTAGAATGGAGCAACTTTGCAAGAGCCTGGAGGTCCTTCAATAGATACTGGAAGGCCAGTACCTATGAAACATAGAATATACTCTTAATATCAACTCCATGATGGCAGGGGTTATATCTGTTTTAACCACTACTGTATCCCCAGAACCTACACTGGAAACAGGTACATAATAAGAGCTAATAAATATTTGTTAAATTTGTTGAATCAATATGACCTTATTTACTAGTCTGGACAGATTGTTCAAAAAACATGGTATAATGGTCAATTTTGTGAGTCAACTTGACTGAGCTATGGGGGTTCCTATGTATTTGGTTAAACATTGTTATGTTTGTGAAGGTGTTTCTGAATGAGATTAACATTTGAATTAGTAGACTAAGCAAAGCAGATTGCCCTCCCCAGTGTGTATGGGCCTCATCTAATATGTTGGAGACCTGAATAGAATAAAAATGCTGAAAAAGAGAGAATTCACTCTCTCTGCCTGACTGTCTTGGAGCTGAAACATCAGTCTTCGCCTGCCTTTGGACTCAGACTCAGATTGGAACTTACCCCATTGGCTTTCCTTGTTCTCAGGTCTTTGGTCTCAAACTAGAACAACACCATCAGCTCTTCCGTGCCTCCAGCTTGCCAACTGGAGATTGTGGGACTGACTTCTCAGCCTCCATAACCGCATGAGACAATTCCTTATATATATTTGCATAATATATAAATTATATGTTATATATTTATTTACATAATCTACATATATTCTATGATTATTAGTTTAGGTTCTTCAAACAGACCAATATTTATATATACATATATAAATGTATCTTTATATATAGTTCATGTATATTATATACACATACATATGTATATAATATATACCATTATATAAAATACCATTTTATATATATAATCCATGTATATTATATTCACATATATGTTCTGTTCTACCTTTCTTGTGTTTAATTTGCTCCTATTTTTCCAATTTCCTGAGGCAGAAGATTAAATTATTGATTTTAGATCTTTCTTCCATTTTATTTTATTTTATTATTTTTTTAGAGACAAGGTCTCACTCTGACACATAGGCTAGAGTGCAGTGGCTGGATCACAGCTCACTACAGCCTTGAACTCCTGGGCTCAAGAGATCCTCCCACCTCAGCCTTCAGAGTAGCTAGGATGCACACACTACCGTGCCTAGGTAATTTTTTAATTTTTATTATTTTGTAGAGACAGAGTCTCACTGTGTTGCCCACACTGGTCTCAAGTGATCCTTCCACTTTGGTCTCCCAAAGTACTGGGATTACAAGTGTGAGCCACTGCACCCAGCTCTTCCTTTTTAATACGAGCATTTAATGCCAAAAATTTCCCTCTAGCACTGCTTTAGCTGTCTCCCACACTCAATCCTAGAAATGAAACTAATGTATTTAAATACTTGCATTTGTGACTCTAGTTACAAAGAGAGAGAAAAGAGGGGAAGAAAAATACCATATCTATTTGAGTAACTTGCTCATCTTGGTTAACAACTTGCTGATAAAACGAGGGGAGAAATCAGCGAGCAGTATTACACATCGGTGGAGACAGATAGCACCTCCTAGAGCACAGATTTTCTTCTGGGGCACTGCTGGAGTTACCATTGCAGAGCAGAAGCAGAAGCAGTACTTTCAGAGCCAAGTCTTTGAAAAACCAATTAAAGAGTGTAAATATAGTTGCTTTTTAGGAAGTCTTCCATTGTTCAGTCCTGTCCAGATTATGACATTTGTATGTGTGTGGCAGTGGTAATAATGGCAGCGTTGCTATCTCAGATAGGAAGAAGAAAGAAATGAATGCAAAAAAAATAGAGAATATTTATTAAATAAACATTAATTATTTACTTAATAAATAACAAGAAAGAATATAATTAAATCATGAAACTTCCTTGTATAATGTGATTACTTCACCTTGATTCTAATCCATTACAGCTAGACCTTGCTGGAGAAAAGTACTTCTTGCAATCTCTTCACAACATAGCAACCATAATGATCTTTTAAAACATAAGTCAAATCATGTCACTCCTCTGCACAAAGCCCTCCAGCCACTTCCATCTCACTCGGTGAAAACCAGCATCTTTACAGGGGCTTATAAGGCTCTGCAGGTTTGGCCCCCCTTTGCCGCTGTGGTTCATCGTCAATTTCTCTTTCCTTATTCACTTTGATCGGGTCCCAGTAGCCTCTTTGAATTTCCTCCAACTTCTCAGGCATCTCCCCAAATACCGGCTTTTATTCTTGCCATTCCCTGTGCCTGGACCACTTTCCCTCTAGATATGTATGTCTATTGCTTGCTTCCTAACTTCTTTCAGGGCTCTGTTCAAATGTCCACTTCATTCCCTAATTTCCCCATTTAAAATTGAAACCTGTAGGCAACAACCCAGGTTTTCCTTTAGTGATTTATTTTTTTTCCCTTAGGACTTATCACTCTCCAACATGCTATGGGGCATGCCTACTGAGTTTATTGTCCCTCTCTCTCTCCACTAAGAAAATTCCATGTGGGCAGCAGCTATTGTTTCTTCTGTTCCCTGCTGCATCCACTGCACCTAAAGCATCTACTGATACAGAGAAGGAATTCAATATACTTTCGGTGAATAAGTGAATAAATTGAATGAATACTGTGACAATCTGTCTAGAAGTTGAATGTGTTGAAATTGCTTGTCATAAAGCCAATAATGTCAATACCTTTTTATAAATCTCCTGAATGTGGAACCTTTTTTAAGCTATTATTCTTTAGAAGTTTGAATGTGTGGTGTTATTTGCAGATTCTATAGCTCTTTATTTCTCTAAGTCATAAATCTACTCTTAGCTCCTATTTGTCAAAATGGTAGAAAACTCAATATTATACATCACTGGGCCTCTTTCTCCTTTGCCAGGGTTGTGTAAAGTTCCTGGGAATCTAATGAGGTCCAGAAAATTTGGCAACGGGCCTCTGCTTTCTTTCCCTGGTGTGATCACTGCTATACTTGCATGTTGCCTTGGAGGCAATCTACTCTTCTGCATCTCTGCCAAGGTTTGACAGCAGAGTCTTTGTCAACGTTTGGAGGGAACTTTGTTATCTTCAGTCTGGTCTTCTGAGGCTCATAATGGCACCATGCCTCCTGTAGTCTTGCTACCTTCCATGATTTATGCAAGAGAATGGGACATGAGCTCCTAATTCCCACAACACCTGCAATTATCTTCCCATTCGAAATGCAGGGGACTCTCTTCCAAAGATTGCTACCAACTTTTCCTTTCCCCTTTGAAAGAATCCTTCATGATCTCTGTTTAAAAGCCTTCAAAAAGATAATGTTGTTCTCTCTCATGCGGGATGGGAGAAGGGGATAGTGAAACAGTCAACTTTTCTTTTTAAAAACCCATTTTTTAGTAAAATATCTTCTTAGTTTTCTGCAGAAAAGTTGTGAGGTAAGTTTAGGGGTTTTGCTAAGGGCCAAATGAAACATATACCAGAGGCTGAGGCGGGAGGATTGCTAGAGCCCAGGAGTTCCGGCTACAGTGAGCTGTGATCACGCCACTGCGCTCCAGCCTGGATGACTGAGCAAGACCCTGTCAAGGAAAGGAAAGAAAAGAAGAGGAGAGGAGGGGAGGGGAGTGGAGGAGAGAGAAAAAGAATACCAGAACATACTTTTTGAAATAAGAGAACATTCGGTTTTGAATAGTGACAATAGTTAAACAAATCTAATTCATACAAAGGTTTTCGAAAAAACACAGAATGAAAGGTAATAATGCAGACAAAGAGTAAATTGTAGCAAAACCCCCCAGATATTTGTAGCATGAAAACAAATGTATTTTAATGGAAAAAACATTAGTAACACGTTTTAAAGTGAATAATTTGCTAGGTTATGTGCAAAGGAGAAATATTTCTTAAAAATCACACCCACAAGGCTTTTTTTGAGAATACTCTAAAATACTACATATAATGGAAAGTTTATGCTATTTGTGGACTGTTTTTGTTTTAATATCTGTGTATTTGGCTGTTTCTTAATTTATTGCAAATTCTAAGTCTTTGTTTTAGTTTTATTGCAGTCACTGAACTGAGTCTGAATGACTAATAATAATAGTTCTTACATAGCATCTTATATAGCATCTATAATTTTCCCATTTAATCATCCATATTGTTTATGAGAAGGTACAATTATTGGTGAGGAAACTTGCCCAAGATCACACACCTACTACGTAGCAGAACATGGATTCCATCACAGTCTTACTTCTAAGTGTCCAGGCTTGACTATTCTAAATACATCTCCCTTATGCCTGTTTCAAAACCGTTCTTTGATTCAGTGTGATGGTTAATTTTATGTTTCAAGTCAGTTAGACTATGGCGACCAGTTGTTTGGTCAAACACTAATCTAGATGTTTCTATAAATATTTTTTTGGGATGTGATTAACATCTGCAATCAGTCTACTGTAAGTAAAGCAGATTATCCTTCATAATGTTGGTGGGCCTCATTCAATCAGTTGAAGGCCTTAAGAGCAAAGAGTAATGTTTCCCAGAGATGAAGGAATGCTGCTTCCAGACTACAATATAGAAATTATGCCTGAGTTTCTAGCCTTTGGACTCAAGACTGCAACATCAATTCTTACCTGAATCTCCAGCCTGTTGGTTTGCGCTCTGGATTTCAGACTTGCCAGACCCTACAATAATTATGTGAGCCAATGCCTTAATATAAATATTTCTCTCAATCTCTCAGGATAGATAGATAGATAGATGGATAGATAGATAGATAGACAGATCCGATTTATTCTGTTTCTCTTGAGAACCCTCACTAATATACTTGGTGTGGTACATTTGAAAGATGGTATGATTACATGTCAAGGGGGTTCTGCACTTGGCGCTGGTGTGCAAACTGTTAATTACTGGTTTGTACCAAGATAATACAAAAAAAGTACACAAAGTGGGAGTAAGCATTTAGAAATCATTACAGCAATTGACGTACCATGGTATCCAAGCTCATGATCAATGAATTCATCATGTTTAACACAATATAGATCAGTACGGATGCTGTTGAACTTGTACTTGTGTGATTTATGTGTAGTAGTCATATGTGATATTTTAAAGTTAGTTTGTCAACTATAACCCAAAAGCATATTAAAATCTGAGAATAAGTAAGCTTTAAAATATCTGTAGCTTATTATTTTTAGTTATTTTACTTTTAAATCAAAAATTTAAATTTTATGATTTAACATTTCTAGCTATGTTTGAAAAGTAAAATTCGTATTATTTATAGTTAACTCTAATTTATAGATAGTCTTTTTCTAAGCTTGGTTCATTGGATTTTTTTCATCAAGAGAAGACACTTTTTCTGGATATGGCAATAAAATGTAACTGATTCATAAGAGAGGAAGACCAAAAGAATCTATACTAGTTTTAGCTGGAAATCCGATGCCCTATGTAGGAAGTTTGGTTTTATGGCTGCCATTGATGGAGAAGTGCTAAAACCTTAGTGTGATAATTGTGGAGATGTACAGGCTAATAAAATAATAAATCATCAAAGCTTAAGCCAGATTTGCATTCACAGTATAAAAAAAGATGTTCAAGTATAAAAGAATTATTCAAAAGAAAAAAAATTGCAATAAAAAGCTAACAGAAGTAGATGTTCATTATTTCACATATAAACATTAATGCTTTATGGGTTACCTGTAGTGTAACACTATATGCACTTGCTGAGGTGTAGGCAAAAGAATGTATTAAAGATTTTTGATTAGAAATGTTGGAAGACTGTGGCAAAGGTATCTTAAGTACTTTACAATGACATCACGGCTTAACATATTCAGGCACCGACAAATGATATGGAAAACCAAGTCAGAATAAAGAAAGCTAGCAAAGTATTTCTCATTACAACTTGACAAATGCACAGATATTGTTAACATGGCAATTCTTTCTTTATGTGTAATTTGCATATGATGATGATGATTCTGTCAACAAATGTGGTCCAGAGTTTAAATTTATTATGAGTATAAATTCTTAGTATGGGGTGTAGTTGTAATGACAGGAAAATAATCTGGAGTAGCTACCCAAATTAAGGAGCTCGTGCCAGAATGTACATCAACTCACTGTTTCCAACATTGATGAAGTGTTGCTTCAAGGAAAAAGGAAAAACAAAAAGTAGCTGAACTGAATAGTGAACTAAGTAGTAAAAATTGTGAATTATGTAAAGGCAAATACAATAAATTCAGACTATTCCCTTTATTGTATAATAAGGAAACTGATCATAAACGACTAGGCATTCTGACATAGATGGTTATCGAGGGGCAAAATTCTGTCAAGAATGTTTGAATTATGGAACAAACTCAATGTTTCTACAATGTTGAAAACCAGTTTGGTCTCAACTTTTTAAAGATCTTTAATAAGATGCCAGACTTGTTTATTTGTCTATCTGTGGTATTTTTAATGATCCTTAATTTTTTCATGCAAGAAAAGAACATAACATGTTTTCCAATGGAAGATAAGAGGAAAGGGCAAAATGAAAGTCAGAAGTTTGGAAGAACAGAGTTTTTGTAGAGTGTTATCACATGTCCCACATTGGAGCAATTATATGCAGCAGCTGATCTTGAGGAAGCACATCAGCTAGATGAAATTTCCATGCGTTATTTTTGGAGGGGGAAAAGATATGGATATACATCTATCTGAAACTTACATGGTCCCCTGTTTAATTTCTTGAAAGATTAAAGATAGCATAAATAAAGAATGTGTAGCTTAGTATTAATTATTTTTCTTCACTAAAAGCATTTCTTATTGGTATTCTTCTTTTTTGGTAAATCCATTTTTCTTCCATTCTGCTATATGTGCCTAGATAATCCTTGATGGAGATTATGATGATGATGATGGTGATGATGGTGATGATGGCAATGCTGATGTTACTGCTGTACATTACCTTAATTTAAAACTATAAAATATATGTCTTCTTTTGTTCTCTTCCTGGAATAGCAACCTTTACATTCAAGAGTGCCATTTGACTTTGTCACTGAAAGTGATGCATTTAATCTTTTGAGATATCTTGGTAGAATGCCACAGAAGCTTTTTAAATGGCGTTTTAGTAGAGAAGGATGGTCTGGCTATCAACAACTATAATTACTTACAAATTGTTTCCCAAATTACCACTTTTTACTTTTCTTGTTCTCCAATCTGAGACCTACAGTAAAAAAAAAAGAGCGAGAGAAAAATTCTGGTTCATTTACTCATTTAGCAAACCCATGTGAAGCTATGAAGGATTACACTGCCAACAAATGTGGTTTTCTCTGATCCTTACTCTCTTGAAAAAAAGAAGAAATAGTCACCTGTTCTGATGATTAATTCAGGTATATGGTGCCATATACTAGTTGAATAATCTGCATTAGACATGGCAGAAATAGCAGATATTTAGAGATTTTGAAACAAGTCATCGTTGTAAATTTTTGTTCAGTTCTCTAGGTTAGAGAGTAACAAAGTCTATCTCCAGTTTATCTGAAGTCAGCACCACACGCACAATTGTCCCTTCTCTCCTACCTCCTAGTCACCCTAGTATGTAATGCATCTCTCCAGGTATTTGCACTTTTGTAGGCTTAAAAGACTTCTATTGAGATAACTAGTAGGAAATGGTAGTGTCAGAACTTTATATATCTGGAGACGACAATGATGATTTTCAGGTCTAAGGCCCCAGGTATAGTGAAAGAGACTATTTTGGGCAGCAATCTTGCCTTTTTAGCAACATGTGACCAGTTGCCTACTGGATCTATTGTGTGCACCCTGATTGATGAAAATGCAATTTGAGCTTCTGGAGAAGGTCTATAAACAGGGACATGGTATATTCGTACTGAATGCTGTGAAGACTGGAGGTGATATAGCAAGACCATTGGTTTAGTGGTCATAAGACCTGGGACAGAGCCAGCTCCAACACTTACGAGCTAGATGATCTCAGGGAAGTCACTCTAACCTCTCTGTGTCTCAGTTTCCTGAACTATTTAATGGGAATAATATTACTTCATGGACAAGTTATGAAGATTACATACAATAATACAAGAAGAAATTTTTACACAGTATGCACAAATATATAACTTTATGGTAATAGGTCTTCTAAATTTTACTCATGTGTTTGTCATATAGTTTACCTCTGAGGCTGCCAGATCAGTCAGTAGCTCTCAATAGAAAATGGCCTTTCTTGAACTTTGTTTAATTTTCTAGACCTTTCCTCACATTTCTAAAGCCTTCTTGAATCTCTTTTTCATATTCCCCAAGGAGACTCATTTCAAACTTAATTTGAATACTTTCCAGTGCATCTGCCTTTCCCCCGCTCAGGATTCTGATCTGTCTGTGTGCTGCTTATGTGCAGCTCTGGGCTGCCCTGGTTCAGGCTCCACTCACTGCTCTCAACATGGCCCTGATCCCTACTTGACCTCTGATGTCCCCAGAGGAATCTGCTTTCCCCCATGTCCCCAAACTGTCTCCAGGTCTAATTTACCTCTTCTCTCCAGCTGGTCTTTACTTTGGTCTTTGCTTTCTTCTTTCAGGGAAGAAGGACAAGGTCCCCCAGCAGAGGAGTTTAGGGCTCTCCTGGGAGAGTTCTCACAGACTTACCACAGTCGTCTCCACCTCTTCAAACAAGATGCTCACCTCCTGGCTCTTTGGCCCCATGTGTGCCTGCTGCATTCTTCTCTGGCACAGACTACATTGATGAATCTGGCCTATCACGCCAGGCTCTTTTCTCATTCATGGGGATTGTTCTTTCAGGGTCCCCACTGGGGCTTTCTCCAATCTATTGTCTCTTGTCCCTCAGTACAAGCTACATTCTGATTGTCTTCTATGAGCCTCCTGGGCTGTGTGCAAATCAGAGATTGTACCTAGACGTTGGAGTGTATGCCAATAAATTGCTTATACTGAAGTACCAGAACCTCACCTAAGACCCCCATTGACTGTAAATAATTTGAGTAAAAATAACTGAATTGCTTTAAAAATAAAGATTACACATAACCTGATAGGTAGTATCAGAATATGTAACTCTTCAAAAATAACCTGCTTCTTTAATATTAATATAGGTCCTGATCGATTGACCCCTTTATCATTATAAAATGTCACCCTTTGTCTCTAGTAGCAATTTTTGTCTTAAAATTGTGTCTATTTTTCTGATATTTAGTATAGTCATTCTATCTCTTTTTTGTTTACTGCTTGTATATTACATCTTTTTCTATACTTTTACAGTCATACCTCAAAGTTATTGCTAGCTCCGTTCCAAACCACCACAATAAAGTGAATGTCACAATAAAATGAGTCATACAATTTTTTTTGGTTTCCTAGTGCATATAAGTTATGTTTACATGATATAGTAGACTATTCAGTGTGCAATAGCATTAAATCTTTAAAAATATGTATATACCTCAATATTAAAATACTTTATTGCTAAAAAATTCTAGTGATCATCTGCACCTTCAGTAAGTCATAATCTTTTTACTGATAGAGGTTCTTGCCTCAATATATCATATCTTTTATGATATCTTTTATCTTTTAAGACATATATCATGTCTTCAAGTGGAAATAAAGTGTTGTTATTAAATATTAATACTAACTACCATTGCCTTCTTGATCCTTTGAAACTGAAATTTACTCTCTTAAATACATTAGTATTGACAATGTAATAAAGATATCCCAGCACTAAACTGAGATTTTTTTTCTTGACTAACCAAAAGAAATAAAACAATTAAAAAGGAGAAAGCTTCTGCCCATGTGATTCAATGTTATTTAATGCTCCGTTTAAGATTCCTTGTACACAGTCCACATTTTGCAAAATGCTGTACTAGTGAGAGCAGAACAATTTTTCTATTCTTTTTAGAGACACATACTTTCAGCATATAAAATACTTGGGGCTTATTTTATTGAGCATAGCTGAGCAATTAAGAGTATGGAACTGCATATGGTGGTTCTTCTAAACTGGTGCCTAAAAAGTCCAACAGTTTGCAAAAAAGAAAGGCCATCACATTGAAAGGACCACTGGGTTCTTGTATTCACCATAGATTACTCTAAAGCAAAGTGGAAACCTTATTTGTGTTGTGACTATACTAAGTCTTTTGCTGATAATAAGTCACTGAACAAAGTCACACTTTTAGTTCTCATAATGATTGATTTACAGAATGTTAGTGTTAGAAAGTTCACTGGAAGACTTGAAACTCAACTTCACATTGTTGTATGAGCAAACTGAATACTGGTAGGTGAAGTGAATCCCCCTGAGTCCTCCAGCTACTTCACGGCAAAACCCGGCACTAGAGATCTGCCTAGTGGCTTTTCCTTGCACCTGGTTGCACATTAGACTCGCCTGAAGAGCTTAGCAAAATTAGTGATACCTGAACCTCACCTCAGACCAATTAAATCAGAATCTCTGGGAGATGGGTCTAGGGCATTGATAGTTTTAAAAGCTCTCCAGATGATTCTAACATGAAGTCAGGGCTGAGAACCACATTCTATGCCACTCTCGTGTAGGGTAAGATTATTTACAAATGTTACATGATGGATTTTTTAAAAAGTTTTTTTTCATGATTCTGTTTGCCTTTGCTCTCTGAGCATAGATCCTGAAGTATCCATTGCTTTAGGGTAGGGTAGATAAAAACCAAGGACAAAAAAGTCATTGTTCAGCTTTCATTTTCAAAATAGACTTTAAAAAGTGTATAGCAAAGAGTTTAAAAGCTAGGCTTTCAATAGCAAGGACAAGGCACTTGAGAGAGAAAAGGTTTTTCTGAATTCCAAAATCTTTCTTTCAAGTATCAAAAGTCAGATGCTGGTGGACTCCGACATGAATTATAAGCAAACCACGGAGGAAGAAAGATTAAAGATATGTTGAAAGATGCATTTCCAACTACACAGAAATTAGGGTAAAATCAACAATGATGATCACTTTCCTGGGCTGGAGGACAGAGAGCTCACAGAAAACTGGAAGCAAACAAAGGATCCATGTCTTAGACTGATTAACTGATATATTAGTCAGTATTCTCCAGAGAAACAGAGTGAATAGAAAAAATACATATGGAGAGGGAGAGAGAGAAAGATATTTTTAAGGCATTGGCTCACATTATTATGGAGGCTGGCAAGTCCCGCATCTGCAGGGTGGATCAGCAGACTGGAGACCCAAGGAAGAGCCAGTGTTGCCGTTTTAGTCTGCTGGCAACATTCCTTCTTGCTGGTGGGAATAGGGGTGTGGTCTTACACTATTCAAGTCTTCAACTGATTGCATTACCCACATTAAGCGAACAATCTGTTTTACTCAAAGTCCACCAATTTAATTGTTACTTTCATCCAAAAAAAATGTTTCTTTGCAGAAACATTGAGAATAATGTTTCCTCAAATATCTGGGTACCATGGCCCAACCAAGTTGATACATGAAATTAACTATTATACCTTGTATTTGTGCAATTGTGCTTATACCAGACCTGTTTCCTCTCTCCTTTCCACTCTGCCCCAGCTGAAACTCAAGGGGCAAAAATATCTGCTCCCAGGTGGATTTGAGGGCCAAAATACAAAGAGTCCCAAGAGAAAACTTTGTAGTCTGGAGGGACAGTATGAGGATCCTCACATACCAAAGCTTCATTTACTGCTAGAGTTAATTTTGTTTAAAAAACACAGGAGAGAAGTTACATATATGACGGCACAGCATCTAAAAATGCCAACGAAACGTCTTGAATATTTTAGCTGCTAAATAAATGTTAGTTGCCCTAGAAATATTATAAAGTATCTGATTCATGCATATCCAGCAATTCACTTGTTAAAGTTTTTAAATCAATGCTAAATTACCTGGTCTCTTTTGTGTAGATGGAAGAGCTGGGGAGATTTAAGTATGGGGAGAACAGGAGCAGGGATCTGCATATACCATCCCCAAAAGTTCAGAATATTAGAACAAAAATGCATAATAAAATTAATTTTCTCTTTAAAAATTTATGTTCTCTCACCAGTGGGCCATTTTCTATGTTTATTCACAGCAATTTACTGACAGAAGAAGACACAAAGCTTTAAAAAAAATGTGTTTTGGACAGATAATGATTTTAAAAGCAGGGAAAATATATCTAGTCATTGAAGAGGTATATGCTTGCAAAAAGGAAGTAAATTAACATTTTAAAACAATTTTTCATCAAAATGAGTTTTACTTCTAAAACATTATGGGCAATATTCCCTCTGGACACTTAATGTAAATTCATTTGAAAAGCATCTTAGATCTTTGTACCCAGTGATCAATTGCTTTGTCTTTATTTTTATTTTAGAAAGCCAGAAAGAGAGAGACTATAATTCCTCTGAATAATACAGACTAATATTCAGCTATTTGTTGGAATTTCATAGCTTTGTGTGAGAATAAATATACATTCATATTAGTTCCTTATTTTAATCCTTCATCTGGCAACAAAGATTTGCTCTGTTACTAGCTTTTTGTGTAATGCAATATGCATAGGGAAAATCTTTTACCTAACTATGACTATTACATTGGCAACAGATCGATAATTTGTGTGATTGGGATCTATAGGAAGTAACCAACTTATTGTTTTAATTATTTATAGTAGATTTTGGCTTAGGTCAAATTCAATTTAATGTTTAATATGAAATTATCAGTATATTTGTATTTTGTATGCAAAGACATACACTAATATTGAGAATAAGGTGAGATTAGCATGCTATTAAAATGATATTTTGGTCACAGCACTCAGGAATACCAAAATCCTTCTCTAGAAAAATACCTCTCACAATTTTCTGGGAAGAGATAAATAAAGATGACAATGACCAGTTAAACAAAATAGCATTTTATTACAAATTAAGTCTCTGCTGTTCCAAAAACCATTGACAAAGTCTAGCAGATTGTGCTGGGATTTAACAGAACTCATGCCTGAGCTAGATAAATGAGTGGCTGTCATCTTACTGAGTCCAGACCTGACATTTAGAAATGATCACCCTTATAAAACAAAAAGCTATAACTGCAAGCTCAGGAAAACGTGGAGACAAGCAAGGGAAAAAGAGTTTTTGCTCCATTTGTCCAGCACTGAGTTGGCCCTGACCACCTGCTGAAGATCTTCCATGACCGGGGTAGAGTCATCTGCTATTCAGGAAGATGGGAGAGACAGAGCATGTGTGTG